>CM056579.1:8250172-8332672 GCA_029721435.1 Gymnothorax reevesii | reverse complement strand
GAAACACATAGTGAAAAGCTTAATGAAGTAGAATGGGGGATGGAATGGAATGGAGATTATTCCTTCAGTCATGGATCTAATTTAAGTGCAGGGGTAGCAATATTGTTTTCTCAGAAGTTAAGAGTGGCGAGGTTAGCAACATATGACTTGGAAAAGGGTAGAATTTTGATTGTGCAGGCTAAAATAAATGATACAGTTTTTGTCTTTATTAATATCTATGGGTTCAATGTTGGCACAGAAAGAGTAAACATGTTTCAGAAATTAAATGATGGGCTCAGGCAGTTTGATGGCAGTTCTTTATTTGTAGTGGCTGGGGATTGGAACTGCACCACTGATTTTACAATGGATAGGAATGGAGAAGAACCACATTTAGGTTCAGTGCTAAAATTGTCAAGAATAATTAAAGAACATAGATTAAAAGATATTTGGAGGGAAATCAACCCAGGAGTAAAACAGTATACATGGGTGAAGGTGGCTAGTGGTAACATTAGTGCTGCGAGGCTTGACCGTATTTATCTAAGTCAGAATTATAGTAACAGGGCAGTTAAAGCTACAATATCACCTGTGGGGTTTTCAGATCATCATATGGTCACAACAGACTTAGTCCTGCAGGGAAATGCAAGATGCTCTTCTTTTTGGCATTTTAATACAAGACTCTTGCACGATGTGTCTTTTTGTCAGTACTTTTCTACATTTTGGGAAAAATGGCAACTACAGAAAGGAGATTTTAACAGTTTAGCTTTGTGGTGGGATGTAGGCAAAGCACAGATTAGACTGTTTTGTCAGCAGTATACTGCTCACTCCACAGCTGTGTATAAAAATAATATAGAAAGGCTTGAGGAGGAAATTACAGCATTGGAAGCTGGTATGAGTGAGACGGACACTGCTGATGCTGAGAAAGTGTTGGGTGAGAAGAAGAGAGCATTGGGGTCTTTTCTTCAAGAAAAAGCAAAGGGGGCCTTAATTAAGGCTCGTTTTTTAACTTTGAAAGACATGGATGCTCCGACTGCTTTCTTTTTTAAACTGGAACGAAAAATGAATCCACAGAATCAAATGTCCCATCTTAAACTGCCCAATGGAGAAGTGACAACGAATCCAGCCAAGATGCGGAAGATGGCAATTGACTTTTATAAAGATCTTTTTGGTATGGAGACCTTGGAGGATTCATGTATTCAGGAGATTCTGAAGGGACTACCTAAACTCGAATCAATGCAAGCTGAGCCATTAGGACTGGAACTATCCTTTGAAGAACTGTCAGAGGCAGTACAGCAACTGTCTATGGGTCGTTCACCTGGAATAGATGGACTTCCTGCTGAATTTTATAAATGTTTTTGGAGGTCGATAGGAAGAGACATGTATGACGTCTTTAGGGAATGTTTTAATTCTGGGGTGTTACCAGTGAGTTGCACCAGAGCTGTGTTGTCTTTGTCGCCAAAAAAAGGGGATCTGGGGTTTTTAAAAAATTGGAGGCCTGTGTCATTACTTTGTACTGACTACAAGATTTTGTCCAAATGTCTTTCTTACAGACTTAAACAGTGTATAGGGAACATAGTACATGGGGATCAAACCTACTGTGTTCCAGATCGATCTATAATGGATAATTTGTTTTTATTACGTGATGTTATTGATCTGTCAGTTCTTGAGGGGGAAGATTTAGGGGTTCTATCCTTGGACCAAGAAAAAGCATTCGATCGAGTTGGTCATGAGTACCTTTTTAAAACTTTGGAAGCTTTTGGGTTGGGTGAGACTTTCATAAGTTGGGTTAGATTGCTGTATTCAGGGGCTTCCATAATGTCAAAAGTTGGGGGTGGTTTAAGTCGTCCAGTTAATGTTTACAGGGGCATCAGACAAGGTTGTCCATTGTCTGGACAGCTCTATGCAATAGCCATTGAGCCACTGTTGAATAGGCTTAGGCAGGAGTTAGGAGGTCTTCTTCTCAAGGGGTTACAGACTGAGAGCTTAATTGCTTTATCTGCATATGCAGATGATGTGACGGTGTTTATTAAAAACCAGGAAGATGTTCAAGTTTTAATAAAAAGTCTAAAAGTGTATGAAAAAGCATCTTCAGCAAAAGTGAATTGGGGAAAGTGTGAAGGGTATGCAATTGGGACTTGGGAAGGTAGAGGGTTACCAAAAATTCCAGGAGGGCTGCAATGGAGTAGGGCTGGCATGAAGTGTTTGGGTGTCTTTTTTGGGAATTTAGATTTTCAAAAGAAAAACTGGGAGGGAGTGTTGGACAAGGTGAGTGACAGGTTGTCTCGGTGGACCTGGGTCCTGCCACAGTTATCCTACAGGGGAAGGGTTCTGGTCGCAAATAACCTGATTGCCTCTATGTTATGGCACCGTTTTACAGTCTTGGAGCCTCCTGACAGTTTAGTCAAGGGGGTGCAGAAGATGATTGTGGATTTTTTCTGGTCTGGTTACCACTGGACTAGGGCTCCAGTACTTTTTTTTGCCAGTTTCTGAAGGTGGTCAAGGACTAATTGATATACGAAGTCGGATCTCAGCTTTCCGTATCCAGACGATACAGCGTCTTCTGTATAAGGAAGGTTTGGTGTGGACAGAAGTTGCGAGATTACTGCTCTAGAAGATAGAAAACTTGGAATATGATAAACATCTTTTTTTGCTGAAACTGGTAGGGCTGGACCTGTTGCGAAGCACCACCTTTTACAAATCCGTTCTGAGAACATGGTCTTCAGTGTTACAGATTCAGCGGGACCCACTCCAGTTCTATGGTCCTGTTGGCGAAGAACCGTTATTTTATAACCCGTGTATCCAGTCCAGGGTTTTGAGCTCCCAAAGTATTCAAAGGGCCCTTGTTAGGGCAGGAATCACGAAGCTATCAGATTTGAGGTCTGGTGGTTCTTGGAAAACCGTTACAGCGCTCAGTGAAGAAACGGGGCTACGGTCCTTTCGTCTGTTGCAGAAGCTTCTTGATGAGGTGAAGTCCTCGCTCACTGGACCCTGTACAGCGGTGCCTGGTAGGGAGCCTGGATCAAGCCAACAAGGAAGACGATGGGTTTTTCCGTCCTTAGTCGTTTCAGCGGCAGACGGGGAGCATGAAGTAGAAGAGGGATCGCTTCTCTCTTTCAAAACGCCACAGCTGGATGTCCTACCAAACATTCCCAGGAAGGCACTGTATGTCATCTGTGTGAAAGTGATCCATAGAACTAAAAGATTCAAAGTGGTCTGGGGTGTTTGCGTCAGGCTCGACCCCTACGGGTAGCTGGAGGTCCCTGTATAAGCCTCCTACTGAGAAACGCACTGCGGATCTCCAGTGGAGGATTATTCATGGGGCTGTGGCTACAAACAGACATCTGGCACACTTTGATTCAACTGTAGGCAAAGAATGTTTATTTTGTAGTAGTGAGGAAACATTAGAACATCTTTTTTTGAGGTACCCTAGACTTGCTCAGCTTTATTCCACACTTCAGGACTGGGTTCAGGCTATTGGAGGGGTTTGGAATGAGGTTGGGTTTATTTTTGGTCCCAAGTATAAGGCATCAAAACGAAAACAAATTACTTTGCTGAATTATTTAATTGGGGAAGCAAAGCTTACAATTTGGCTCACAAGGAGGAATAAGGTGAAAGGGGTGGGCTGTGTTGAGCCAGAACCAATGTTTAAGGGATTAGTGGCAGTGCGACTCAAAACCGAGTTTGCTTATTATAAAATGATGTCAAACATTGAACAATTTATTGACATGTGGGGAACAGGAGGGGTTTTGTGTGAAGTTCAGCATGATGTCTTATGCTTGTCTTTTTGATAATTGCTGATGGCTGCTTAGCTTATCGTTTCTGTTGAAGGGATTGGTATGTTTTTAAGTGGATAATGTGCCAATAAAGGCGTGTTAAAAGTCTCTCTCTCTCTCTCTCTCTCTCTGCAGAACAGCAGTATTTATCAGTTCTGGAGAAGCTGGGCTGTCTCTCCTTTACTCCCTCTCGAGAGGTTCAGGGCAGGATTATAAATTCCTATGATGACAGGTTTGCTCTGCTAATCCTATGAACCCCAATTACCCCTCTGAACCCCGCCTCCTGCCCCAATTATGCCCAACACTACCGTCTACCCCAGTATTCTCTAACCACGGCCGTGCAAAATCCGAAACTAGAACGAGGCTCGGCTGGTATGGATCGGAAAACTCCTGTCATGATTTATAAACAAGTCAAAATTTCACTGTTGCTTCCCTCGGTGTTCATACTCGTTATGAGATTATCGACCATTTCCTGAAGATCCCAACTCGCTAAGGCCACAGATCTTAACTCTCTGAAAATGATGACGATAATCATGATGGTGGTGATGATGATGATGATGATGATGATGATGATGATGATTGTGATGGGATGATGATGGGTAATTCTGTGTTTTCAAACGTGTATCTCCCTTATTATAACAGCTAGCGAGTTGGTTCTGGTCTCATTGGAAAGCTCTTTTCAAGCCCTACAATGCTTCTTCTTCATAGAGTCAAATGGAAAAAAGTTATAGCAACTCAAAAACTTCAAATGTGTATTGCAAAAAAATATATTTTTTTTTTTAGCTGTTATGGTAAGGGAGATACACACGTTTTGAAGTTGCGAGGGTTCGCTAATTAGTCAAAACTTCGTTAACAAATTACTCACTAATTATAAGGCCTTGAGCAAAAATATTTCAGATTTATTCGTTACTCATAGGTCCCCACTCATCCACAAACTTTCACAAAATTCCGAGAGATGTCTGCAAATTCTTGGTTGATTTGACACGGAATGACCCTGATGGTGATGATGTTGGTGATGTTGGTAATGATGATGATTGTGATTGAGTGATGATGATGGCGATGATTGTGATGGGGGGATGATGGTTTTGATGATGAAGGTGATCTCTAGGTTCATGCTGCAGCTAGCTCAGGAGACTGACGGAGTGATTGTGACCAACGATAACCTGAGAGACCTTCTGGATGAATCTCCTGCCTTTAGCAGAATCATCAGAAACAGGTAAATGAACTGTGGGGAGTCCACAAGCTGTAACGCATGGAAAACCATTGCAGAATATAGCCCGCAACCACAGTAAGTAACACTGCAATTTCCTGATAGGCTATTACAGTACACATTTGTTGGGGATCATTTCATGGTTCCGGATGATCCACTCGGCCGAGCAGGACCCCACTTAAGCGAATTCCTTCGCTCTGCACCCAGGTACTTTCTTAAGCACACCCACACAGGTAACACTATGAAAACACCTGTACAGGTACACTCATAAACACACCCACACAGATACACTTATAAACATAGTTACACAAGCACACTCCTTAACACACCCTCTTGACAGCTCATATCTGCTAAAATCTCTCTCTTTCTCTTTCAGCTTTCCAGTTGCAATTGGTCAGCTTCAGTACCGCACACAACCAGCAGGGGCAGTGGAGGATCAGAGGAAGCTGCAGTACCGCACACAACCAGCAGGGGCAGTGGAGGATCAGAGGAAGCTGCAGTATCGCACACAACCAGCAGGGGCAGTGGAGGATCAGAGGAAGCTGCTGTATCGCGCACAACCAGCAGGGGCAGTGGAGGATCAGAGGAAGCTGCAGTACCGCACACAACCAGCAGGGTCAGTGGAGGATCAGAGGAAGCTGCAGTACCGCTCACAGTCTGCAGGGGCAGATCCTGCTGCACTCAGATCACAGCTCTTACAGGCCTTCCCCGGCCAGGACAGCCTGGTGACCCTGGCAATGCAGTGCAATCCTGATAATTGTGACATCACTTCCCTGTCACTCATCATACAGAGCCTGCAGAGAGAGAGAGCAGCCGAGACATAGCGATGGAGGAGGAAATGGAGACAGAATGATGATAAAAATTCAGAAAAGGGCAGTAAAATTCAGGAAACATCTCAAACAGCGACTCTCACTCATGCCATTTTAACACCCTGCAGAGCCAAGAGCGGAGCCCAGAGAAGAGCCCCCAAATTCAGCTGATCCTGAGGCTCAGGTCACTGACTCCAACTAACACCATCCAGCCCCAGGAAGGGCCCCACACCAAAACATCCAATTTGAATCAACCAAATTATACAAAACCCAAAACCAGTGAAGTTGGAACGTTATTTAAATAGTAGATAAAAACAGAATACAATGATTTGCAAATCCTTTTCAACTTCTATTCAATTGAATACACTGCAAAGACAAGATGTTTAATGTTCAAACTGAGAAACTTTTTGCTTTTGTTGCAAATAATCATTAACTTAGAATTTAAAGGCAGCAACATATTGTGAAAAAGTTGGCACAGGGGCCTTTTTACCACTGTGTTACATCGCCTTTCCTTTTAACAACACTCAGTAAACGTTTGGGAACTGAGGAGACCAATTTTTGAAGCTTTTCAGGTGGAGCTCTTTCCCATTCTGGCTTGATGTACAGCTTAAGTTGTTCAACAGTCCGGGGTCTCCGTTGTCGTATTTTATGCTTCATAATGCGCCACACATTTTCAATGGGAGACATGTCTGGACTACAGGCAGGCCAGTCTAGTACCCGCACTCTTACTACGGAGCCATGCTGTTGTAACACGTGCAGAATGTGGCTTGGCATTGTCTTGCTGAAATAAGCAGGGGCGTCCATGAAAAAGACGTTGCTTGGATGGCAACATATGTTGCTCCAAAACCTGTATGTACCTTTCAGCATTAATGGTGCCTTCACATATGTGTAAGTTGCCCATGCCTTGGGCACTAATACACCCCCATACCATCACAGATGCTGGCTTTTGAACTTTGCGCCTATAATAGTCCAGATGGTTCTTTTCCTCTTTGGTCTGGAGGACAAGATGTCCACAGTTTCCAAAAACAATTTGAAATGTGGACTCGTCAGACCACAGAACACTTTTCCACTTTGCATCAGTCCATCTTAGATGAGCTTTGGCCCAGCGAAGCCGGCGGCGTTTCTGGGTGCTGTTGATAAATGGCTTTCGCTTTGCATTGTAGAGTTTTAACTTGCACTTGCAGATGTAGCGACAAACTGTAGTTACTGACAGTGGTTTTCTGAAGTGCTCCTGAGCCCATGTGATGATGTCCTTTACACACTGATGTCGGTTTTTGATACAGTACTGCCTGAGGGATCGAAGGTCACGGGCATTGAATGTTGGTTTTCGGCCTTGTCGCTTACGTGCAGCGATTTCTCCAGATTCTCTGAACCTTTTGACGATATTACGGACCGTAGATGATGCAATCCCTAAATTTCTTGCAATAGCTTGTTGAGGAATGTTGTTTTTAAACTGTTTGACAATCAGCTCACGCATTTGTTCACTAAGTGGTGACCATCGCCCCATCCTTGTTTGTGAATGACTGAGCATTTCAGGGAAGCTGCTTTTATACCCAATCATGGCACCCACCTGTTCCCAATTAGCCCGTTCACCTGTGGGATGTTCCAAATAAGTGTTTGATGAGCATTCCTCAACTCTCTCAGTCTTTTTTGCCACTTGAAAATCATTGTATTCTGTTTTTAATTTTTATTTACGATTTACACAACTTGCCAATTTCACTGTTATTGGGTTTTGTACAACAACAAAAAGAGAATTACATTACCCATTGGAGAACACAAACCAAAAACCAAAATAAATTAGAATGTGACCGGGCCCTAAATCGACAATATGCAGTGGTGGAATGTCTGACCGCTGTGAAAAATTATGAACTACAAAAAACATTGACAATGAGCAGACTGAGCAATCACAGCCTCGCTATAGAGGCCGGCCGGCGGCGGCAGGCCTGGCTGCCCCAGGAGGAGGCGCTGTGCTCCCACTGCAGCCGACAGCGAGTGGAGACAGAGCTGCACTTCCTCACTCAGCGCCACAGATACAGGCACATTAGAATGGCATTTTTCACTAAATGTGAAACTAAATATCTCAACTTTCAAACCCTACCTGAGTCCCAAATATTAAATGTGTCTTGCAGGTTAATTTTCCAAAGATTTTGTACAATTTTCTCGTGGGAAATAAATATCTGAAAGATTTTTCATCAGATTTTATTTTGTTGCTTATCAGGAAATGGAATATAATACGAAAAAGTTGGTACTTTTAACAGGGTTTTACGACACTCCCATAATGCAATGCCACCTCATGAAGGTCGAGAAGAGCCTGTCAGAGTACGACTGTCAGTGAGCTTGCACTGTACAGCAGCGTGCAATGAAGAATCCTTGAGTTTGTGTGGGGTGTAAGAATTCATCCTAAACAGGGCACAGGGTCCATTCGTTCCCTGCCAAACAAAAACAAATTTTATGCCAGTGGGTTCAATTTATCCGCGTCAGACAGGCAAATTTTTCATACACTGATGTTACACCGCAGTTTCCATGGGATGACCATAGGGATGACACCGCCCACACAAGCATCTGTCAGAAAAATAAACATAAGTTTGACAGGTGGGGTGGGAACTGGCAAACTACAGCCAGGCTAGCTAGCATGATGCCTTCATTATCATTTGGCTAGTACACGTTTAGTTAAAGTCTTCATCTGAACATCACATTATCACAGCGGCTAGATGTACAGGAAACATTGGCTTCTTCACGCAGTGTTATTCATACACTGTAAAATATGTGATGGTGGTGTTACGGTTTTCACTGCTGATCGTAGACTAGCTCAAGCGCTGGTTGCTATATAGCTACTCTCCAGGACACCTCGCCAACCCTCCACTCGTTCACCTCCGACCCAGCATTAATCCGTCTCTGAGGGCCAGTATTGGTTGGATTTTCCTCCCCTCTCTCACGCCTGACCGGCTCAAAGTTATATGGTTGTGACGCATCATTAATCTCTGCTGTTATCTGGTTGTGACGCATCATTAATCTCTGCTGTGTTTCTCGCCACCTCCTCATGCTCCCAATCCCTCGCCACAGTCAGCAGAGGCCACTGTCCTCCACGACCCCTTACGTGAAGTAGTTACCAGGTTATGTAAAACAAACCAGCTACTACCAAAACAGGCAAAAAGCGTAATTTAACGGCATTTGTAGATAGTTATATATACAGTATAATTATAAATACAGAAATACTATATGTACGTTTTGAAGGCTTTATGTGCACAGAAGTTGAGAGTAGTGTTTAACCTGAGATATACACTTTAAAAATCCTCCTTTGAGAGGACGGGTGCTGCACAGACACAAACTCAGTATTCAGCAGCCTGCCACAGACTGAGGGACTGCAGTGACCTCTGACCCCCACCATCTCCAGCCTGCCTCAGACTGAGTGACAGCAGTGACCCCTGACCTCCACCATCTCCAGCCTGCCTCAGACTGAGGGACTGCAGTGACCTCTGACCCCCATCGTCACCAGCCTGCCACAGACTGAGGGACTGCAGTGACCTCTGACCCCTGACCCCATTTGTCACCAGCCTGCCACAGACTGAGGGACTGCAGTGACCTCTGACCCCTGACCCCCACCATCTCCAGCCTGCCTCAAACTGAGGGACGGCAGTGACCCCTGACTCCCACCATCTCTAGCCTGCCACAGACTGAGGGACTGCAGTGACCCCTGACTCCCACCATCTCTAGCCTGCCACAGACTGAGGGACTGCAGTGACCCCTGACCCCCACCATCTCCAGCCTGCCGCAGACTTTTTTATTATTATTATTATTATTATTATTACCTTAATTTGCTATCGAGGGACAATGTACATTAATGAACATTTTAACAATAAAATGTAAATGCACCCAATTATAGGCAAAAGGCTAATTTCCATTGGCAGTGGAATGAGCATGGCCATTTAACCTGTTTAAAAAAAACAGCAATTACGATAAAAAAGGACATATTATATGTTCAATATTTAGAAGCAGCAACATTACAGACACCCCCCCCACACACACAAACACTCACTTACACACACGCTCTTATAACCCCTCAACAGCACAAGAATGACTATTCATCCCCAGTGATACACGGCAAATACTCATCCTCAACAACGACAAATTTTGCATCAATAAACATATAAACCAAGGACTTGTGACTAGTGTTGACAAATTTGGTTGTCGATTGGCCATTTCTTTAATTTGTTTTTGAATGAGCAGTATGAAATGGACTCTCTTATGTTTTGTGGGATTGTATTCCACTCATTAGCTGCCCTATAAGTAAAAACTGATTGACCAAATGTGGTTTTCCTAAAAGAGATCTCACAGTCTCCTCTAGCAGCTCCTCTGGTAACACCTGTTGCAGACGATCTAAATTTTATAAGGCTACAGTGGAGGTGGAGCTAAGCTGTGACGGATTTTGAGTATGAGGCAGCAGTTTTTGAAAATAATAAGATTGTTCCAACTCAGAAGCCTATATTTATTAAGGATTGTACAATGATGGAAGGATCTTGGTTTTTTTATCCAGGATTTTAAGTGCTTGTTTGGATAGGGATACGACCGGATTTAAAGTATTGGAGTTTGCAGTGGCCCAAGTTGGTAGACCGTAATTAATATGAGATTAATATTAATATTGTGAGAGAAAACATGTACATTTTTGCGGCTTCTGTAGACACATGATTTCTGAGATGCCTACAATTTGCGAGTTTAAATTTGAGAATTTTGCCCACTTTTTTAACATGAAGTTTAAAAGTGACTTTACAGTCTAACATAAAGCCTAGATATTTATATTCGTTAACAGTTTGGATTCTCTGTCAGATATAAAAACATCAGGTTCTGTGTATGATTTATTTGTTTTAGTGAAAAAAATAGCAACAGTTTTAGAGGAATTGAGTTGTAAATGACAGTTATTCAGCCAGTTTGAAACATGGCCATTTGTATGCTGTGCAGCAGCCTCAGAGTGATCATTGCCCTTCACAAAAATCACAGTATCATCAGCATACATAATGACCTCACAGCCTTGGCACACAGATGGTAGATCATTTATATAAAGACTAAAAGGACTGGACCCAAGACTGAACCTTGGGGGACACCTGTGACGAGGTCTTTAAACGCAGATTTAGTATTTTGTATTTTTTCACACTGAGATTGGGTAGTGAGATATGATTTGATCCAGTTGGAAGTAAACTGACAGAAATTAAATTGACCAAATTCAGACTGAAGAATGTTATGGTTAACAGTAGCTTTTCGAAGATCTTAAAAATTTCACCAACCACACCCCCTCTGTCCATTAGAGACTTAATCCTTTCAATAAAGGTAGACAGTTGCTGGTTTCTGTTGAGTGGTGGGCCCTAAAGCCAGGTTGCATGGGATGTAGGAGCTGACTAGAATTGAGATGAGAAATTAGTTGGTCTGCCACTAATTTTTCAATGACCGTAGACATGATTGGAAGGATGCTTATTGGCCTGTAATTTGATACTGAGTGATGGTCATCACTCTAAAAAATGGGCACAACAACTGCAGGCTTCCAGTATTCATGGAAATTCCCCTGGCCCTGAGTAAATGAAATATTCACAATGTGAGTAATAGGTTTAGTCAAGCAACAGGCAAGATCCCTTATCATAGCAGAGTCCATTTCATACACATCCTATGACCATTTAGTTTTGAGTGAGTCAATCACTTTTGCCACTTGAGTTTCAAACACTCTTTCTAGATTAAAGATGGGTACAGCAGGATTTGGTACTTTGACACTGCACTGCTGGTGTCAGGGAAAACTGCTGGCAATAGTAGCTACAGATTCTAAAAAATAATGATTTAAGGCTTCAGCTACATCAGTCGTCTCATTTGTTAGGGTATCATTGATCCTCAGTGCAATCTGCTTTCTATCTTATTTTGTCCAGTTTCTTTATTTAAAAATAATTTCTTTATTTCCTGCCATATCATTTTTGAGTTTCCCTTATACATTTTCTATTATTTCAAGACAGTAGTTTGCCTTGGCTTTCCTAAGTTCTCTTGTGACTTTGTTTCTTAATGATGTAAATTTGTGCCAATCAATTGTCAGTTTGGAGTTCAGTGATATTTTTTGGGTCTGGTCTCGATCTTTCATCATTTGAACTAGAGTTTCATTTATCCATGGAAGGGAGGCCCTTTTATTTTTATTTCTAGAATTTTTTTGAAAAATCCTTAATAAGCTTGTGTAATTTATCTGTAAAGTACTGGCTGGAATAGTCCAAATGATCAGATTTCATCACGTCTTCCCACTTTATACTCTGCACTGCGTTATTAAAATCCTCCTTCTCATCCTTTGGTATCTTCATGGGGTCTGGCCTCTGAACAGAGGATGAACATTTCTTTCCATTCACTTTCCTGGCCATTAAGATTAAATTACACTGCCTGCCCAAAAAAAAGTCACAAACTCAAATATTTAGTTGGAACCCCTGTAGCTTTGACTACAGTGCATGTTCGTCTTGTCATTGTTTTGACAACTATATGCAACTCCAGAACATTTATTTTCGATTCAGAAATGCCATAACTTTTGGCCGAGATCTTGTCTTCTCGACATAATGGTTGAACCACTCAGTGGTCTTTCTTGAGCACATCCCAATAACTTTTAATGTGTTTAAGGTCAGGACTTTGTGGTGGCAAATTTGTTTGTGAAAATGATTCCTATACTTGTGTGTATATATATATATTCCTATATTTCCCATACTTGTTTTTGTTATTCATGGTTTTCTTTGCTAAATACAGGCCAAAAACTCGCCTGCTCTGAAATACTGTAATATCTTTTCCACCATCAGCATGTGTCTTCTAACATGATTTTTTAAGAAATGAGTAGCGACGCGCTTCATCAGTCAGGGTAATAATGATTATTGCCAGCTGAAACATATTAGTTACCGCAATAATGATCCAATTATAGAATTTGTTCGTTAATTTCCAAACAGTGACGTTTTTTTGGCCGGGCAGTGTATGATCGGACATCCCAGTTATAAGGTTATAGGTTTTGATTATTCTGTCCGACATGTTGCTGAAAATTTAATCAATCTGTGTGCTAGATGAATTGGGAATTCAGGTTGGTCCATCAATTATTTGTGTTAGATTAAAACTCAGTTACTTGTTTAAGGTGCTTTCTTCAAGACTTATCTTCCCAATTCACATTCATATCTCCGATGAATATCACCTCTTGATTGAAATCACACTGTTGAAATAGTTCTCTAAAATTTTTGGAAGAGTGCATGAGTGATGCAGGGGGAGGGAGGGAAGGTATAGATATTGAGATGGAGGAAGACATTGAAAGAATGATGGAGGGAGATCAAGAGAGGTCAGATATACAAGTAGAGAAGAGAAGAGAATGAGTGAGAGGGGGGATGGAGGGAAGGATTGGTTAGACGAGGTGGCTTGGGATGAAGTCATGTGAAGACAAAGGCAGGGATGCAGAAAGGCAGATGATTGTGATAAAAAAGGAGTGATAGTGTTGCAGAGGTTTGTAGTATTGTTGATGAAGAGCAATAGTGTTGCAGGGGTTGGTGGTATTGTTGATGAACGAGTGATAGTGTTGCAGGGGTTGGTGGTATTATTGATGAAGGAGAGATAGTGTTGCAGGGGTTGGTAGTATTGTTGATGAAGGAGAGATAGTGTTGCAGGGGTTGGTAGTATTGTTGATGAAGGAGCAATAGTGTTGCAGAGGTTGGTGGTATTGTTGATGAAGGAGCGATAGTGTTTCAGGGGTTGGTGGCATTGTTGATGAGGGAGTGATGGTGTTGCAGGCGTTGGTGGTATTGTTGATGAACAAGCGATATTGTTGCAGGGGTTGGTGGTGTTGTTGATGAGAGAGCGAGAGTGTTGCCTGGGTTGGTGGTATTTTTGATGAGGGAGCCATAGTGTCGCAGGGGTTGGCAGTGTTGTTGATGAAGGAGCGATAGTGTTGCAGGGGTTGGTGGTATTGTTGATGAAGGAGCGATAGTGTTGCAGGGGTTGGTGGTATTGTTGATGAAGGAGCGATAGTGTTGCAGGGGTTGGTGGTATTGTTGATGAACAAGCGATATTGTTGCAGGGGTTGGTGGTATTGTTGATGAACAAGCGATATTGTTGTAGGGGTTGGTGGTATTGCTGATGAAGGAGCGATATTGTTGTAGGGGTTGGTGGTATTGTTGATGATGGAGCGATAGTGTTGCCTGGGTTGGTGGTATTGTTGCTGAAGAAGTGATAGTGTTGCAGGGGTTGGTGGTATTGTTGATGAAGGAGCGATAGTGTTGCCTGGGTTGGTGGTATTGTTGATGAAGGAGCGATAGTGTTGCCTGGGGTGGTGGGATTGGTGATGAAGGAGCGATAGTGTTGCCTGGGGTGGTGGTATTGGTGGTGAAGGAGCGATAGTGTTGCAGGGGTTGGTGGTATTGTTGATGAAGGAGCGATAGTGTTGCAGGGGTTGGTGGTATTGTTGATGAAGGAGCGATAGTGTTGCAGGGGTTGGTGGTATTGTTGATGAAGGAGCGATATTGTTGTAGGGGTTGGTGGTATTGCTGATGAAGGAGCGATATTGTTGTAGGGGTTGGTGGTATTGTTGATGAAGGAGCGATAGTGTTGCCTGGGTTGGTGGTATTGTTGATGAAGGAGCGATAGTGTTGCCTGGGTTGGTGGTATTGTTGATGAAGGAGCGATAGTGTTGCCTGGGTTGGTGGTATTGTTGATGAAGGAGCGATAGTGTTGCAGGGGTTGGTGGTATTGTTGATGAAGGACAAATAGTGTTGCAGGCGTTGGTGGTATTGTTGATGAAGGAGCAGTATTGTTGCAGGCGTTGGTGGTATTGTTGATGAAGGAGCAGTAGTGTTGCAGGGGTTGGTAGTTTTGTTGATGAAGGAGCGATAGTGTTGCAGGGGTTGGTGGTATTGTTAATGAAGGAGAAATAGTGTTGCAGGCGTTGGTGGCATTGTTGATGAAGGAGCGATATTGTTGCATGGGTTGGTGGTGTTGTTAATGAAGGAGAAATAGTGTTGCAGGCGTTGGTGGCATTGTTGATGAAGGAGCGATATTGTTGCATGGGTTGGTGGTGTTGTTAATGAAGGAGCAATAGTGTTGCAGGGGTTGGTGGTATTGTTGGTGAATGATCCTGTTGCAGGGGTTGGTGGTATTGTTGATGAAAGAGCGATAGTGTTGCAGGGTTTGCTGGTTTTGTTGATGAAGGATTGATAGTGTTGCAGGGTTTGGTAGTATTGTTGATGAAAGATTGATAGTGTTGCAGGGTTTAGTATTGTTGATGACGCATTGATAGTGTTGCAGGGGTTGGTGATATTGTTGATAAAGGAGCAATAGTGTTGCAGGGGTTGGTGGTATTGTTGATGAAAGATTGATAGTGTTGCAGGGGTTGGTGGTATTGTTAATGAAGGAGGGATAGTGTTGCAGGGTTTGGTGGTATTGTTGATGAAGGATTGATAGTGTTGCAGGGTTTGGTGGTATTGTTGATGGAGTGATAGTGTTGCAGGGTTTGGTGTTATTGTTGATGAAGGATTGATAGTGTTGCAGGCTTTGGTGGTATTTTTGATGACGGATTGATAGTGTTGCAGGGTTTGGTGATATTGCTGATAAAGGAGCGATAGTGTTGCAGGGGTTGGTGGCATTGTTGATGAAAAATTGATAGTGTTGCAGGGGTTGGTGGTATTGTTGATGAAGGAGTAATTGTGTTGTAGGGCTTGGTGGTGTTCTTAAATACGGTCTGATAGTGTGGGTGGTATTGTTGATGAAGGAGTGATATTGCAGGGATTCGTGGTATTGTTGATGAAGGAGCTATAGTGTTACCGGGGTCGGTGCTATTGTTGCTGAAGGAGTGATAGTGTTGCAGGGGTTGGTGGTATTGTTTATGAAGGAGCGATAGTGTTGCAGGGGTTGGTGGTATTGTTGATTAAGGATTGATAGTGTTGCAGGGGTTGGTGGTATTGTTGATGAAGGAGCGATAGGGTTGCAGGGGTTGGTGGTATTGTTGAGTAAGGATTGATAGTGTTGCAGGGGGTGGTGGTATTGTTGATGAAGGATTGATAGTGTTGCAGGGGTTAGTGGTATTGTTGAAGGAGAAATAGTGTTGCAGGGCTTTGTGGTGTTTTTGATGAAGTAGTGATATTGCAGGGATTGGTAGTATTGTTGATGAAAGAGCGATATTGCAGGGGTTGGTGGTATTGTTGCTGAAAGAGTGATAGTGTTGCAGGGTTTGGTGGTATAGTTGATGAACAAGCGGGTACTGCAGGGGTTGGTGGTATTGTTGATGAAGGATTGATAGTGTTGCCGGGGTCAGTGGTATTGTTGAAGGAGAAATATTGTTGCAGATCTTGGTGGTGTTTTTGATGAAGGAGTGATATTGCAGGGATTGGTGGTATTGTTAATGAAAGAGCGATATTGCAGGGGTTGGTGGTATTGTTGCTGAAGGAGTGTTAGTGTTGCAGGGTTTGGTGGTATTGTTGATGAACAAGCGGGTATTGCAGGGGTTGGTGGTATTGTTGATGAAGCATTGATAGTGTTGCAGGGGTTGGTGATATTGTTGATGAAGGAGCGATAGTGTTGCCGAGGTTGGTGGTATTGTTGATGAAGGAATCATAGTATTGCAGGGGTTGGTTATATTGTTGATGAAAAAGTGATAGTGTTGCAGGGGTTGGTGGTATTGTTGATGAAGGATTGATAGTGTTGTTGGGGTTGGTGGTATTGTTGATGGAGTGATAGTGTTGCAGAGGTTGGTGGTATTTTTAATGGAGGAGCGATAGTGTATCAGGGGCTGTTGGTGTTGTTCATGAAGGAGCAATATTGTTGCAGGGGCTGGAGGTATTGTTGATGAAGGAAAGATACTGTTGCAGGGTTTGGTGGTATTGTTGATGAACAAGCGGGTATTTCAGGGGTTGGTTGCATTGTTGATGAAGGACTGATAGTGTTGCAGGGAATGGTGATATTGTTTATGAAGGAGAGATGGTGTTGCAGGGGTTGGCAGTATTGTTGATGAAGGGCTGATAGTGTTGGAGGGGTTGGTGGTATTGTTTATGAAGGAGAGATAGTGTTGCAGGGGTTGGCGGTATTGTTGATGAAGGATTGATAGTGTTGCTGGGGTTGGTTGTTTTGTTGATGAAGGAGGGATAGTGTAGGATGGGCAGGTGGTATTGGTGATGTCGGGGGAATATTGTTGCAGGGGTTGGGGGTACTGGTTATGAGAGAGCGGTAGTTTATCAGGGGCTGGTGGTATTGTTCATTAAGGAGGGATAGTGTTGCAGGGGTTGCCGGTATTGTTGATGAACAAGTAGGTATTTCAGGGGTTGGTCGTATTGTTGATGAAGGATTGATAGTGTTTCAGGGGTTGGTGGTATTGTTTGAGGAAGGAGCAAGAGTGTGGCTGAGGTTGGTTGTTTTGTTGGAGGGATAGTGTAGAATGGGTAGGTGGTATTGTTGATGAAGGATTTATGGTTTGCAGGGGTTTGTGGTATTGTTAATGAAGGAAAGATAGTGTTGCATGGTTTGCTGGTATTGTTGATGAAGGATTGATTGTGTTGCAGGGTTTGGTGGTATTGTTGATGAAAGATTGATAGTGTTGCAGGGGTTGGTGATATTGTTGATGAAGGAGCGATAGTGTTGCAGGGGTTGGTGGTATTGTTGAAGGAGAAATAGTGGTGCAGGGCTTGGTGGTGTTTTTGATGAAGGACTGATAGTGTTGCAGGGGTTGGTGGTATTGTTTATAAAAGAGTGATATTGTTGTTAGGCTTGATTGCATTCTTGATTAAGGAGCGATTGTGTTGCCGGGGTTGGTTGTATTTTTGCTGAAGGAGTGATAGTGTTGCAGGGGTTGGTGGTATTGTTGTTGAAGGAGCAATAGAGTAGAAGGGGTTGGTGGTATTGTTGATGAAGGAACAATAGTGTTGCAAGGGCTGGTGGCATTCTTGATGAAGGAGCGATAGTGTTGCAGGGGTTAGTGGTATTGTTGCTGAAGGAGTGATAATGTTGCTAGCGTTGGTGGTATTGTTGATGAAGGAGTGATATTGTTGCAGGAGTTAGTGGTATTGTTGCTGAAGGAGTGATAGTGTTGCAGGCGTTGGTGGTATTGTTGATGGTGGAGCAATATTGCAGGGAATGGTGATATTGTTGATGAAGGAGCTATAGTGTTGCAGGGGTTGGTGGTATTGTTGGTGGAGTGATTGTGTTGCAGGAGTTAGTGGTATTGTTGCTGAAGGAGTGACAGTGTTGGAGGCGGTGGTGGTATTGTTGATGGTGGAGCAATATTGCAGGGATTGGTGATATTGTTGATGAAGTAGCGATATTGTTGCAGGGGTTGGTGGTGTTGTTAATGAAGGAGCAATAGTGTTGCAGGGGTTGGTGGTATTGTTGGTGAATGATTGATCCTGTTGCAGGGATTGGTGGTATTGTTGATGAAGGAGTGATATTGTTGCAGGGGTTGGTGATATTGTTGATGAAGGAGTGACAGTGTTGCAAGGGTTGGTGGCATTGTTGATGAACAAGTGGGTATTTCAGGGGTTGGTTGTATTGTTGATGAACAAGCGGGTATTTCAGGGGTTGGTGGTATTGTTGATGAAGGATTGATAGTGTTGCTGGGGTTGGTGGTATTGTTGATGAATGAGTGAGAGGTTTGCAGGGGGTGGTAGTATTGTTGATAAAGGAGCAATACTGTTGCAGGGGTTGGTGGTATTGTTGATGAAAGATTGATAGTGTTGCAGGGGTTGGTGGTATTGTTGATGAAGGAGTAATAGTGTTGTAGGGCTTGGTGTTATTCTTAAGATCCGATAGTGTTGGTGGTATTGTTGATGAAGGAGCGATATTGCAGGGATTCGTGGTATTGTTGATGAAGGAGCGATAGTGTTACCGGGGTTGGTGCTTTTGTTGCTGAAGGAGTGATAGTGTTGCAGGGGTTGGTGGTATTGTTTATGAAGGAGCGATAGTGTTGCAGGGGTTGGTGGTATTGTGTATGAAGGAGCGATAGTGTTGCAGGGGTTGGTGGTATTGTTGATGAAGGATTGATTGTGTTGCAGGGGTTGGTGGTATTGTTGATGAAGGATTGATAGTGTTGCAGGGGTCAGTGGTATTGTTGAAGGAGAAATAGTTGCAGGGCTTGTTGGTGTTTTTGATGAAGGAGTGATATTGCAGGGATCGGTGTTATTGTTGAAGAAAGAGCGATATTGCAGGGGTTGGTGGTATTGTTGCTGAAGGAGTGCTAGTGTTGCAGGGTTTGGTGGTATTGTTGATGAAGGAATGATAGTGTTGCAGGGGTTGGTTATATTGTTGATGAAAAAGTGATATTGTTGCAGGGGTTGGTGGTATTGTTGATGAAGGATTGGTAGTGTTGCAAGCGTTGGTGGTATTGTTGATGGTGGAGCAATATTGCAGGGATTGGTGATATTGTTGACGATGGAGCGATAGAGTTGCAGGGGTTGGTGGTATTGTTGATGAAGGAGCGATAGTGTTGCAGGGTTTGGTGGTATTGTTCATGAACAAACCAGATTTGTAGAGGTTGGTGGTATTGTTGATGAAGGATTTATAGTGTTGTAGGGGTTGGTAGTATTGTTGATGAAGGACTGATTGTTTAGCAGTGGCTGGTGGTATTTATCATGAATGAGCGATATTGCTGCAGGGTTTGGTGGTATTGTTGATAGACAAGCGATATTGTTGTAGGGGTTGGTGGTTTTGTTGATGAAGGAGTGATAGTGTTGCAGAGGTTGGTATTGCTGATGAAGGACCGATAGTGTTGCAGGGTTTGGTGGTATTGCTGATGAAGGACAAATAGTGTTGCAGGCGTTGGTGGTATTGTTGATGAAGGAGCGATATTGTTGCAGGGGTTGGTGGTATTGTTGATGAAGGAGCAATAGTGTTGCAGGGGTTGGTGGTTTTGTTGATGCAGTGATAGTGATGCAGGGGTTGGTATTGTTGATGAAGGAGTGATAGTGTTGCAGGGGTTGGTGGTATTGTTAATGAAGGAGAATTAGTGTTGCAGGCGGTGGTGGCATTTTTGATGAAGGAGTGATATTGTTGCAGGGGATGGTGGTGTTGTTAATGAAGGAGCAATAGTGTTGCAGGGGTTGGTGATATTGTTGGTGAATGATTGATCCTGTTGCAGGGATTGGTGGTATTGTTGATGAAGGAGCGATAGTGTTGCTATGTTTGGTTTTATTGTTGATGAAGGAGTGATAGGGTTGGAGGGGTTGGTGGCATTGTTGATTAAGGAGTGATAGGGTTGCAGGGGTTGGTGGCATTGTTGATGAACAAGTGGGTATTTCAGGGGTTGGTGGTATTGTTGATGAACAAGCGGGGATTTCAGAGGTTGGTGGTATTGTTAATGAAGGATTGATAGTGTTGCAGGGGTTGGTGGTATTGTTGATGAAGGAGCGATAGAGTTGCAGGGATTGGTGATATTGTTGATAAAGGAGCGATAGTGTTGCAGGGGTTGGTAGTATTGTTGATGAAGGAGTAATAGTGTTGCAGGGGTTGGTAGTATTGTTGATGAAGGAGTAATA
Source organism: Gymnothorax reevesii (assembly GCA_029721435.1). Taxonomy (NCBI): domain Eukaryota; kingdom Metazoa; phylum Chordata; class Actinopteri; order Anguilliformes; family Muraenidae; genus Gymnothorax; species Gymnothorax reevesii. Next base: position 8,312,415 of record CM056579.1, on the reverse strand, counting down.
GTGTTGTAGGGCTTGGTGGTATTCTTAATTAAGGTCCCATAGTGTTGGTGGTATTGTTGATGAAGGAGCGATATTGCAGGGATTTGTGGTATTGTTGATGAAGGAGCGATATTGCAGGGATTTGTGGTATTGTTGATGAAGGAGCGAAAGTGTTACCAGGGTTGGTGCTGTTGTTGCTAAAGGAGTGATAGTGTTGCAGGGGTTGGTGCTATTGTTTATCAAGGAGCGATAGTGTTGCAGGGGTTGGTGGTATTGTTTATGAAGGATTGATAGTGTTGCTGCGGTTGGTTGTTTTGTTGATGAAAGAGGGAAAGTGTAGAATGGGCAGGTGGAATGGTTGATGACGGAGCAATATTGTTGCAGGGGTTGGTGGTTTTGTTTAGGAAGGAGCGATAGTTTATCAGGGGCTGGTGGTATTGTTCATGAAGGAGGGATAGTGTTGCAGGGGTTGGCGGTATTGTTGATGAAGGATTGATTGTGTTGCTGGGGTTGGTTGTTTTGTTGATGAAGGAGGGATAGTGTAGAATGGAAGGTGGTATTGTTGATGACGGAGCAATATTGTTGCAGGGGTTGGTGGTATTGTTTATGAAAGAGCAATAGTATATCATGGGCTGGTGGTATTGTTGATGAAGGAGTGATAGTGTTGCAGGGGTTGGTGGTATTGTTGATGAAGGAGTGATAGTGTTGCAGGGGTTGGTGGCATTGTTGATGAACAAGCGGGTATTTCAGGGGTTGGTGGTATTGTTGATGAACAAGCGGGTATTTCAGGCGTTGGTGGTATTGTTTGAGGAAGGAGCAAGAGTGTTGCTGGGGTTGGTTGTATTGTTGGAGGGATAGTGTAGAATGGGTAGGTGGTATTGTTGATGAAGGATTCATAGTGTTGCAGGGTTTTGTGGTATTGTTAATGATGGAGGGATAGTGTTGCAGGGTTTGCTGGTATTGTTGGTGAAGGATTGATAGTGTTGCAGGGTTTGGTAGTATTGTTGATGAAAGATTGATAGTGTTGCAGGGGTTGGTGATATTGTTGATGACAAAGGGATAGTGTTGCAGGGTTTGGTGTTATTGTTGATGAAGGATTGATAGTGTTGCAGGGTTTGGTGGTATTGTTGATGATTGATTGATAGTGTTGCAGGGGTTGGTGATATTGTTGATAAATGAGCAATAGTGTTGCAGGGGTTGGTGGTATTGTTGATGAAAGCTTGATAGTGTTGCAGGGGTTGGTGGTATTGTTGATGAAGGAGTAATAGTGTTGTAGCGCGTGGTGGTATTCTTAATTAAGGTGCGATAGTGTTGGAGGTATTGTTGATGAAGGACCGATATTGCAGGGATTTGTGGTGTTGTTGATGATGGAGCGATAATGTTATTGGGGTTGGTGCTATTGTTGCTGAAAGAGTGATAGAGTTGCAGGGGTTGGGGGTATTGTTAATGAAGGTGCGATAGTGTATCAGGGTCTGGTCGTATTGTTCATGAAGGAGCAATATATTCGCAGGGGTTGGTGGTATTGTTGATGAAGGATTGATAGTGTTGCAGGGGTTGGTGGTATTGTTGATGAAGGAGCGATAGTGTTGCAGGGGTTGGTGGTATTGTTGATGAAGGATTGATGGTGTTGCAGGGGTTAGTGGTATTGTTGAAGGAGAAATAGTGTTGTTGGGCATGGTGGTATTCTTGATCAAGGAGCGAAAGTGTTGCTGGGATTGGTGGTGTTTTTGATGAAGGAGTGATATTGCAGGGATTGGTGGTATTGTTGATGAAGGAGCGATATTGCAGGGGTTGGTGTTATTGTTGCTGAAGGAGTGATAGTGTTGCATGGTTTGGTGGTATTGTTGATGAACAAGTGGATATTGCAGGGGTTGGTGGTATTGTTGATGAAGGATTGATAGTGTTGCAGGGGTTGGTGATATTGATGAAGGAGCGATAGTGTTGCCAAGGTTGGTGGTATTATTGCTGAAGGAGTGATAGTGTTGCAGGGTTTGGTGGTATTGTTGATGAACAAGCGGGTATTGCAGGGGTTGCAGGTATTGTTGATGATGCATTGATATTGTTGCAGGGGTTGGTTATATTGTTGATGAAAAAGTGATAGTGTTGCAGTGGTTGGTGGTATTGTTGATGAAGGATTGATAGTCTTGTTGGGGTTGGTGGTATTGTTAATGTAGGAGCGATACTGTATCAGGGGTTGGTGGTATTGTTGATGAAGAAGCAATATTGTTGCAGGGGCTGGGGGTATTGTTGATGAAGGAACGATATTGTTGCAGGGGTTGGTGTTATTGTTTATGAAGGTGCGATAGTTTATCAGGGGCTGGTGGTATTGTTCATGAAGGAGGGATAGTGTTGTAGGGTTTGGTGGTATTGTTGATAAACAAGCGGGTATTGTTGGGGTTGGTGGTATTGTTGATGAAGGAGGGATAGTGTTGCAGGGTTTGGTGGTATTGTTGATGAACAAGCGGGTATTGCTGGGGTTGGTGGTATTGTTGATGAAGGAGTGATAGTGTTGCAGGGGTTGGTGGTATTGTTGATGAACAAGCGGGTATTGCAGGGGTTGGTGGTATTGTTGATGAAGGAGTGATAGTGTTGCAGGGGTTTGCGGTATTGTTGATTAAGGAGCAATAGTGTAGCAGGGGTTGGTGGTTTTGTTGATGAAGGAGCGATAGTGTTGCAGGGGTTGGTGGTATTGTTGATGAAGCTGCGATAGTGCTGCAGGGGTTGGTGGGATTGTTGATGAAGGATTGATAGTGTTGCTGGGGTTGGTTGTTTTGTTGATGAAGGAGGGATAGTGTAGAATGGGTAGGTGGTATTGTTGATGACGGAGTGATAGTGTATCAGGGGCTGGTGGTATTGTTCATGAAGGAGCAATATTGTCGCAGGGGTTGGTGGTATAGTTTATGAAGGAGCGATATTGCAGGGATTGGTGATATTGTTGATGGTGGAGCGACATTGTTGCAGGGGTTGGTGGTATTGTTGATGAAGGAGCGATAGTGTTGCCGGGGTTGGTGGTATTGTTGCTGAAGAAGTCATAGTGTTGCAGGGGTTGGTGGTATTGTTGATGAAGGAGCGATAATGTGTCAGGCGTTGGTGGTATTTTTGATGAGGGAGCGATAGTTTAGCAGGGGTTGGTGGTATTGTTGATGAAGGAGCAATAGTTTTGCAGGGGTTGGTGGTATTGTTGATGAAGGAGCGATAGTGTTGCAGGGGTTAATGGTATTGTTGCTGAAGAAGTCATAGTGTTGCAGGTGTTGGTGGTATCGTTGCTGAAGAAGTGATTGTGTTGCAGGGGTTCGTGATATCGTTGATGGAGGAGCGATAATGTTTCCGGGGTTTGTGGTATTGTTGATGAAGGAGCGATATTGCAGGGATTGGTGGTATTGTTGATGAAAGAGTCATAGTGTTGCAGAGGTTGGTGGTATTGTTGATGAAGGAGCAATAGTTTAGCAGGGGTTGGTGGTATTGTTGATGAAGGAGCAATAGTTTTGCAGGGGTTAATGGTATTGTTGATTTAGGATTGATAGTGTTGCAGGGGTTGGTGGTATTGTTAATAAAGGAGCGATAGTGTTTCCGGGGTTTGTGGTATTGTTGATAAAGGAGCAATAGTGTTTCCGGGGTTGGTGGTATTGTTGATGAAAGAGCGATATTGCGGGGAATGGTAGTATTGTTGATGAAAGAGCGATAATGTTGCAGGGGTTGGTGGTATTGTTGATGATGGAGCGATATTGCAGGGGTTGGTGGTATTTTTGCTGAAGGAGCAATAATGTAGCAGGGGTTGGTGGTGTTGTTGATGAAGGAGCGAAATTGTTGCAGGGGTTGGTGGGATTGTTGATGAAGGAGCGAAAGTGTTGCCGGGGTTGGTGGTATTGTTGATGAAGGAGCAATAGTGAAGCGGCGTTGGTGGTATTGTTGATGAAGGAGCGATATTGCAGGGATTGGTGGTATTGTTGATGAAGGAGCGACAGTGTTGCAGCGGTTGGTGGCATTATTGATGAAGGGGCGATAGTGTTGCCTGGGTTGGTGATATTGTTGATGAAGGAGCAATAGTGTAGCAGGAGTTGGTGGCATTATTGATGAAGGAGCGATAGTGTTGCCTGGGTTGGTGGTATTGTTGATGAAGGAGCGATATTGCAGGGATTGGTGGTATTGTTGATGAAGGAGCGACAGTTTTGCAGGGGTTGGTGGCGTTATTGATGAAGAAGTGATGGTTTTGCAGGGGTTGGTGATATTGTTGATGGTGGAGCGATAGTGTTTCCGGGGTTTGTGGTATTGTTGATGAAGGAGCGATATTGCAGCGATTGGCGGTACTGTTGATGAAAGAGCCAGAGTGTTGCAGGGGTTGGTGGTATTGTTGATGAAGGAGGAATAGTTTTGCAGGGGTTGGTGGTATTGTTGATGAAGGAGCGATAGTGTTGCAGGGGTTGGTGGTATTGTTGATTTAGGATTGATAGTGTTGCAGGGGTTGGTAGTATTGTTGATGAAAGAATGACAGTGTTGTTGGGCTTGGTGGTATTCTTGATTAAGGAGCGACAGTGTTGTCGGGGTTGGTGGTATTGTTGCTGAAGGAGCGAGAGTGTTGCAGGGGTTGGTATTGTTGCTGAAGGAGCGAGAGTGTTGCAGGGGTTGGTATTGTTGATGAAGGAGCGATAGTGTTGCCTGGGTTGGTGGTATTTTTGATGAAGGAGCGATACTGTTGCAGGGGTTGGTGGTATTGTTACTGAAGAAGTGATATTGTTGCAGGGGTTGGTGGTATTGTTGCTGAAGAAGTGATAGTGTTGCAGGGGTTGGTGGTATTGTTGATGAGGGAGCGATAGTGTTTCTGGCGTTTGTGGTATTGTTGATAAAGGAGCAATAGTGTTGCCGGGGTTGGTGGTATTGTTGATGAAAAAGCGATATTGCAGGGATTGGTGGTATTGTTGATGATGGAGCGACATTGTTGCAGGGGTTGGTGGTATTGTTGATGAAGGAGCGATAGTGTTGCCTGGGTTGTTGGTATTGTTGCTGAAGAAGTGATAATGTTGCAGGGGTTGGTGGTATTGTTGCTGAAGAAGTGATAGTGTTGCATTGGTTGGTGGTATTGTTGATGAAGGAGCGATAGTGTTGCAGGCGTTGGTGGTATTTTTGATGAGGGAGCGATAGTGTAGCAGGTGTTGGTGGTATTGTTAATGAAGGAGCGATAGTGTTTCCGGGGTTTGTGGTATCGTGATAAAGGAGCAATATTGTTTCTGCGGTTGGTGGTATTGTTGATGAAAGAGCCATATTGCGGGGATTGGTAGTATTGTTGATGAAAGAGCGATAATGTTGCAGGGGTTGGTGGTATTGTTGATGAACGAGCGATATTGCAGGGATTGGTGTTATTGTTGATTAAGGAGCTATATTGCAGGAGTTGGTGGTATTGTTGCTGAAGGAGCAATAATGTAGCAGGGGTTGGTGGTGTTTTTGATGAAGGAGCGATATTGTTGCAGAGGTTGGTGGCATTGTTGATGAAGGAGCGATAGTGTTGCCGGGGTTGGTGGTATTGTTGATGAAGGAGCGATAGTGTAGCTGGCGTTGGTGGTATTGTTGATGAAGGGGCGATAGTGTTGCCTGGGTTGGTGGTATTGTTGATGAAGGAGCAATAGTGTAGCAGAAGTTGGTGGCATTATTGATGAAGGAGCGATATTGTTGCCTGGGTCCGTGGTATTGTTGATGAAGCTGGAATAGTGTGGCAGGAGTTGGTGGTATTGTTGATGAAGGAGCGATAGTATTGCCGGGGTTGGTGGTATTGTTGATGACGAAGCAATAGTGTAGCAGGCGTTGGTGGTATTGTTGATGAAGGAGCGATATTGCAGGGATTGGTGGTATTGTTGATGAAGGAGCGACAGTGTTGCAGGGGTTGGTGGCATTATTGACGAAGAAGTGATAGTGTTGCAGGGGTTGGTGATATTGTTGATGGAGGAGCGATAGTGTTTCCGGGGTTTGTGGTATTGTTGATGAAGGAGCAATATTGCAGGGGTTGGTGGTATTGTTGATGAAAGAGTCATAGTGTTGCAGGGGTTGGTGGTATTGTTGATGAAGGAGCAATAGTTTTGCAGGGGTTGGTGGTATTGTTGATGAAGGAACGATAGTGTTGCAGGGGTTAATGGTATTGTTGATTTAGGATTGATAGTGTTGCAGGGGTTGGTGGTATTGTTGATGAAAGAGTGATAGTGTTGTTGGGCTTGGTGGTATTCTTGAATAAGGAGCGATAGTGTTGTCGGGGTTGGTGGTATTGTTGCTGAAGGTGCAATAGTGTAGCAGGAGTTGGTGGTATTGTTGATGAAGGAGCGATAGTGTTGCAGGCATTGGTGGTATTGTTGATGAAAGAGCAATATTGCAGGGATTGGTGATATTGTTGATGAAGGAGCGATAATGTTGCAGGGGTTGGTGGTTTTGTTGATGAAGGAGTGATAGTTTTGCAGGGGTTGGTATTGTTGATGAAGGAGCGATAGTGTTGCAGGGGTTGGTGGTATTGTTGATGAAGAAGCGATATTGTTGCAGGGGTTGGTGGTATTGTTGATGAAGGAGCGATAGTGTTGCAGGGGTTGGTGGTATTGTTGATGAAGGAGCGATAGTGTTGCAGGGGTTGGTGGTTTTGTTGATGAAGGAGTGATAGTGTTGCAGGGGCTGGTATTGTTGTTGATGAAGGAGCAATAGTGTTGCAGGGGTTGGTGGTATTGTTGAATGATTGATTGTGTTGCAGGGATTGGTGTTGTTGTTGATGAAGGAGTGATAGTGTTTCAGGGGTTGGTGGTATTGTTGATGAAGGAGCGATAGTGTTGCAGGGGTTTGTGGTATTGTTGATGGAGTGATAGTGTTGCAGGGGTTGGTATTGTTGTTGAAGGAGCGATGGATTTGCAGGGGTTGGTGGTATTGTTGATGAAGGAGAAATAGTGTTGCAGTCGTTGGTGGTATTGTTGATGAAGGAGCGATATTTTTGCAGGGGTTGGTGGTGTTGTTGATGAAGGAGCGATATAGTATTTGGCTTTGGTGACATTACCGTCACTGGTGTCATGTGCCCTGACAGATTTTGCAATTCCATATCAAACTTTGCTGCGCGAGTGGTAGTTTACTGTAGGACTGACATTTTTTCAACTGGCCGATGGGTTGATGGGCAGTTGGTTGTCCAAAATTCAATTTGGTTGAGCTGTTGCAAACAATCCACATCCATATAATAATCCATTTTGGATGCTGCATGTGTGGCAGAGACAGTCCTTCACTCTTAACTCAACTAGTTTTCTCCTAATATCATCGTTTGCAGTACAGGTAGTATTAATGTAAATAATTTGACAAAACTAACAAACGTGACATCATAAAAGGTTGTATATTTTTAAGTAACGTGTGTAACGCTTCCTTTCAGACGTACTCTGTATCCATATTATTTCAAAGCAAATGTTCATTTAAACTGTGGCTCAAGACATGCCAGACAGTATAGGCATAAAGGCATACTTAATTGCTCGTTTTAATATAACGTATTTACATAATATTAAAGAAAAAAACTTGGAGCATGGCCACATTTTGTTTAAGTTGCAAATGACCCAAAAAAAGAAAGTGAATGTGAACAAGCAATGTAATGCTTACCACAGTTCAACTAAAAACATGACCTACAAATTGAAAATGGTGGGCCTAAATCAGCCTTCTTTATGTTTTTTCCACTGTTATATGTGCTTTACAGGCAAACATTTCAGATTGAGTTGTTATAACTTAGCTATTAGAAATACATATGAAGTTCATAATTGGCTACTTAATCTGAATTATATTTATAAGCGTAGCCCCTTTCCATCGCGAGCAGTTCTCTGTGAAATTTTTTGTTTAACGCAAACGAGATTTGTCGCTGCGCTACCATCTAAATAGAGGTAACCAATGCTATTGTTACCATAGTCAGTTTGACCTCCCTCAAGGGAAATTTACAGCCAAAAAAACCAAATAATGCTTGTATTATTTTTGGCACATTTAATTTATTGTTTAAACAAGTTACATATTACTCCAAAGGCTTATAAAACTCCTTGTTTTGAAACATTAATCAGGCATATATATATATTTTTCAGCATAATTTAATTGTTGATTAAGTGATGGCACTTAAAAACGTTAAGTAGTTAAGTAGATACGCAGCAGAATTGTTCACTTTCTGCAGAAAGCTTGAAACTTGGCACAAGGGTAGAATTACCCAGAGGGATCGTTAGAAAAATGGATGCAAAAAATTCCCGCCCCCTGGTGCCCGCCATATTGAATTTCAATATTCCCGCCATTTTTAGCATATTTCTGCTAAAGACGTAATTCCTCCTCCTAACCCCAGGTTTTCAGGCTCAGGGAATCCAATTAAATCATTTTTAATTACTCCCAATATACGCCATATTGGATTCCAAGATGGCCGCCACCCTGAGAGAGACATGGCAATATCTCCGCTACTGTTAAAACCAAGGTTCCAATGGCTTCCCCGAGTTTTTCAGGGTCTGGGAATCCAATGGAACCACTTTTGGTTCCCCTGATGTCGGCCATATTGAATTTGAAGATGCCTGCCAGCCTGATCCATAAAATTGCATCTCTCTCGCAACAAAGTTTCACAACTTTATTGATATCACCTTGTTCCCCCATCTTTGACTGCTGATCACTGTCCATCTTTGTACCTTATGATTTCAGAAAGTCATATTTCGTAGCTCGTGCCCCCACATTTGCACAAAGCAGTGCAGATGGGCTTTACAGTTGAATTTGCTCGGTAGTGTGGGTGAAAGAGAGAGGGTGAGTTGTGCGAGTGTAGTTGAGCAGGTGTAGTGCATGTAGTGTGGGTGAATTGTGCGAGTGTAGTGTGGGTGAGTATAGCGGGTGAGTTGTGCGGGTGTAGTGTAGGTGAAGGAGAGCGGGTGAGTTGTGCGAGTGTAGTGTAGGTGAAGGAGAGCGGGTGAGTTTTGCGAGTGTAGTGTGGGTGAAGGAGAGCGGGTGAGTGTAGCGGGTGTAGTGTCGGTGAATGAGCGGGTGAGTTGTGCGGGTGTAGTGTGGGTGAAGGAGAGCGGATGAGTAGTGCGAGTGTAGTGTGTGTGAAGGAGAGCGGTTGAGTTGTGCGGGAGTGGTGTGGGTGAGTTGTGCGGGTGTAGTGTGGGTGAAGTAGTGTATGTGAGTTGTGCGAGTCTAGTATATGTGAGTAGTGTGGGTGAGTTGTGCGGGTGAAGAGTGTGGGTGAGTTGTGCAAGTGTAATGTGGGCAAGTTGTGCAGGTGTTGTGTTGGTGAAGTAGTGCGGATGAATTGTGCGGGTGAAGTAGAGCAGGTGAGTTGTGCAGGTGTATTGTGGGTGAGTAGAGCGGGTGAGTTGTGCGGGTGTGGTGTGGGTGAGTAGAGCGGGTGAGATGTGCGGGAGTAATGTGGCTGAAGTAGAGCGGGTGAGTTGTGCTGGTGTAGTGTGGGTGAGTAGTGTGGGTGAGTGGTGTGGGTGAGTTGTGCCGGTGTAGTGTGGATGAGTAGTGTGGGTGAAGTAGTGTGGGTGAGTTGTGCGGGTGTAGTGTGGGTGAGTTGTGTGGGTGAGTTGTGCGGATGTAGTGTGAGTGAGTTGCGCGGCTGAATAACATAACATAACATAACATAACATAACATAACATAACATAACATAACATAACATAACATAACATAACATAACATAACATAACATAACATAACATGAATGGCAAGAACAGGCCTTTCAGCCCAACTAAGCTCGCCAGTTTCTTTATATTATTGTGAATATATCCCTTCAGATACTCAATGACTCAATGGTATCTAGTTTTAAGTCAAGCCTGCTCTTGAAAACCCCCAAGGTCTCTGCCTCAACAATATGGTCAGGTGAGCTATTCCACATTGAAATTACTATTTGGGTGAAAAAATATTTCCGAATATCAGTGCTAAATTTACCTTGGGTCAACTTCCATTTGTGACCCCGAGTTCTACTCACAACACTTAGTCGAAGGAATCCTACATAATTCACTTTGTTAATCCCTTTAACATATTTAAAGACCTCAATCAAATCACCCCTGAGTTTACTTTTCCTAAGACTAAAGAGATTAAGGATCTTCAGCCTGTTCTCGTAGCTTTCATCTTTTATACCTGGAGTTAGTTTAGTGGGTCTTCTCTGAACTTTCTCTAGAGCCTCTATATCTCTCTTAAAGTATGGTCCCCAGGTGTGGTCTAACGAACGTGTTGTACAAAAGAAGCATCACCTCCTTAGATTTGTACTCAATACTTTTGGCAATGTACCCTAGCATCCGATTAGCTTTTTTAACTGCAATGGCACAATGGCTAGAACCTGTGAGGGTTTGGTTAATAATCACTCCCAGATCTTTCTCTTGTGCAGCACATTCCAGTTTTAAACCTCCCATGAAGTAATCCCGTCTAATGTTTTTATTACCTACATGTACAACTTTACATTTTGCTAGATTAAATTTCATTTGCCACATTTCTGCCCAATTCTGGATTCTATCCAAATCGTCCTGAATCACTTTAGTGGACCCTAGACTATTTGCCAAACCCCCTAATTTAGTATCATCTGCAAATTCAACCAATCTGCTCTCGATATGTCATTAATGTAAATGAGGAACAGCAGGGGTCCCAACACCGATCCCTGGGGGACGCCACTCCCCACCATACCCAGCTCAGATGAGATATCACTGACCACTACTCTTTGTGTTCTGTTCTGTCACCAGTTTTGGATCCACTTCAGAATACCTCCTGTAACTCCACTGGAGCTCACTTTAAAAATTAGTCTCTTATGCGGTACTGTAATTGAATGCTTTCTGAAAATCCAAGTATATGATGTCATAAGCCCTGCTCTGGTCATAAGTCCTGGTGGCCTCTTCAAAAAATTCCAGAGGGTTTGTCAGGCATGACCTTCCCTTCCGAAAACCATGTTGGCTATCCCTCAAGATACTGTAACTTTCAAGAAATAAGTCCAGCTCATCTTTTATAATAGATTCCAATATTTGCACAAAATGCAAGTTAAACTCACTGGCCTGTAATTTCCTGGCTCAATACGGTCCCCTTTCTTATATATTGGTATTATATTGTCCTGTTTTCAATCATTTGGTATTTCTCCACTTTCGAGTTGTGTAGGTAAAGTAGAGATGGTGAGTTGTGCGGGTGTTGTGTGGGTGAGTTGTGCGGATGTAGTGTGGGTGAGTTGTGCGGATGTAGAGTGGGTGAGTAGTGTGGGTAAAGGAGAGTGGGTGAGTTGGGTGGGTGTTGTGTGGGTGAAGTAGAGTGGCTGAGTTGTGTGGGTGTAGTAGAGCAGGTGAGTTGTGCTGGTGAGTAGAGCGGGTGAGTTGTCCAGGTGTAGTGTAGGTGAAGGAGAGTGGGTGAGTTGTGCGGGTGTAGTGTGGGTGGAGGAGAGCGGGTGAATTGTGCTGGTATATTGTGGGTGAAGAAGAGCGGGTGAGTTGTGCAGTTGTAGTGTGGGTGAGTTGTTCGGATGTAGTGTGGGTGAGTTGTGTGGGTATAGTGTGCGTGAGTTGTACGGGTGAGTAGTGTGGGTGAAGGAGAGCGGGTGAGTTGTGCGGGTGTAGTGTGGGTGAAGTAGAGCGGGTGAGTTGTGCAGGTTTAGGGTGGGTGTGTAGAGCGGGTGAGTTGTGCAGGTGTAGTGTAGGTGAAGGAGAGTGGGTCAGTTGTGCGGGTGTAGTGTGGGTGAAGGAGAGCGGGTGAATTGTGCTGGTATATTGTGGCTGAAGAAGAGCGGGTGAGTTGTGCAGTTGTAAGGTGGGTTAGTTGTTCGGATGTAGTGTGGGTGAGTTGTGCGGGTATAGTGTGCGTGAGTTGTGCAGGTGAGTAGTGTGGGTGAAGGAGAGCGGGTGAGTTTTGCGGGTGTAGTGTGGGTGAAGTAGAGCAGGTGAGTTGTGCGGGTTTAGTGTGGGTGAGTAGAGCGGGTGAGTTGTGCAGGTGTAGTGTGGGTGAGTAGTGTAGGTGAAGTACGGCGGTTGAATTGTGCGGGTGTAATGTGGGTGAGTAGTGTGGGTGAAGTAGAGCGGGCGAGTTGTGCGGGTGTAGTTTGAGTGAGTTTTGCGGGTGTAGTGTGCTTGAGTTGTGCGGATGTAGTGTGGATGAGTTGTGCGGGTGTAGTGTGCGTGAGTTCTGCAGGTGTAGTGTGGGTTAGTTGTGTGGGTGAGTAATGTAGGTGAAGTAGAGATGGTGAGTTGTGCGGGTGTAGTGTGGGTGAAGTTGAGCAGGTGAGTTGTGTGGGCGTAGCGTGTGTGAGTTGTGCGGGTGGAGCGTGTGTGAGTTGTGCAGGTGTAGTGTGGGTGACGGAGAGCGGGTGAGTTGGCAGGTGTAGTGTGGGTGAGTGGTGCAGGTGAGTCGTGCGGGTGTACTGCGGATGAGTTGTGCGGGTGTAGAAAGGGTGAGTAGTGTCGGTGAAGGAGAGCGGGTGAGTTGGGTCGGTGTAGTGTGGGTGAAGTAGTGCGGCTGAGTTGTGTGGATGTAGTAGAGCAAGTGAGTGGAGTGGGTGAGTTGTGCGGGTATACTGTAGGTGAAGGAGAGCGGGTGAGTTGTGCGGGCGTAGTTTGTGTGAAGGAGAGCGGATGAATTGTGCTGGTGTAATGTGGGTGAAGTAGAGCGGGTGAGTTTTGCGGGTGTACTGCAGATGAGTTGTGCGGGTGAGTAGTGTGGGTGAGTTGTGCGGGTGTAGTGAGGGTAAAGTAGAGCGGGTGAGTTGTGCAGGTGAGTAGAGCGGGTGAGTTGTGTGGGTGTAGTGTGGGTGAGGTAGAGCGGATGAGTTGTGCGGGTGTACAGCAGGTGAGTAGTGTGGGTGAGTTGTGCGAGTGTAGTGTGGGTGAGGTAGAGCGGATGAGTTGTGCGGGTGTACTGCAGGTGAGTAGTGTGGGCGAGTTGTGCGAGTGTAGTGTGGGTGAGTAGAGCGTGTGAGTTGTGTGGGTGTAATGCGGGTGAGTAAAGCGGGTGAGTTGTGTTGGTGTAGTGCGGGTGAGTGGTGCAGGTGTATTGTTGGTGAAGTAGAGCAGGTGAGTTCTGTGGGTGTAGTAGAGTGGGTGATTCGTTCGGGTGTAGTGTGGGTGAGTAGTGTAGGTGAGTTTTGTGGGTATAGTGCGGGTGAGTGGTGTGGGTGAGTTGTGCGGGTGTAGTGTGGGTGAAGTAGAGCGGGTGAGTTGTGCAGGTGTAGTGCTAGTGAGTTGTGCAGGTTTATTATGGGTGAGTAGTGTGGGTGAGTTGTGCGGGAGAGTAGTGTGGGTGAAGGAGACTAGGTTATTTGTGCGGGTGTAGTGCTGCTGAAGGAGGGCGTGTGAGTTGTGCGGGTGAGTAGTGTAGGTGAAGTAGAGAGGGTGATTGTGAGGGTGAGTAGAGCGGGTGTATTGTGGGTGAAGGAGATCGGCTGAGTTGTGTGGGATTAGTGTGGGTGAGTTGTGCGGGTGTTGTGTGGGTGAGTAGAGCGGGTGAGTTTTACGGGTGTAGTGTGGGTGAAGGAGAGTGGGTGAGTTGTGTGGGTGTAGTGTGGGTGAAGTAGAGTGGGTGAGTTGTGCGGGTGTACTGTAGGTGAAGTGGAGTGGTTGAGTTGTGCGGGTGTATTGTGGGTGAAGAGAACAGGTGAGTTGTGCGGGTGTAGTGTAGGTGAGTTGTGCAGGTGTCGTGCGGGTGAGTAGAGCGGGTGATTTGTGTGGGTGTAGTGTGGCTGAAGGGAGCGGGTGAGTTTTGTGGGTGTATTGTGGGTGATTCAAATTTCATTGTATTTCAAGATGGTGGCCGTCAGCCATCTTGGATTTTTTCATTATATGGTTATTTCAGAAGACAACTATTGGTCTAATTGGATAGCTTGACCCCCAAAACATATGTTTTGACACCAGTATCAGCAGCCAAGGTGAATTTGTTGTCAAGAAATAAGGCAATTTATGTATCGGCGGCCAATTTGGTGGCCATCTTCGATTTCACTGCAACAGAGTTACTTTCCAAGGAAACCAATGGCAGCATTGGATAGCTTGACCCCAAAAGCCTATGTCTTGACACTAAAATCAACCCACTAGGTGAATTAATTACTGAGTTATAAGTCCCGACGCCCTTTTTGGTGGCCATTTTGAATTTAGGCATGTGGAAAAGTTAGCCATAATTTTTGAGAGGCATCTAGGAGCTAATTGTATCCCCCGAACGAAGGTCGGAGGATACAATGGATTTGGCCTCGTCACGCGTCCGCCGCTTCCGCAGAGATTTTCTTGTGAACGCTCTACAGCCCACTTACGCGCACCGATTCTTTTCAAATTTTGCAGGGACATGTATTATGGTAAGTTCACGACACCTATTGATTTTGGGTATCCTGGCACCATCTGGGCCCAACTGGAGGGCTTTCGGGGATACATGTGCTCGGTTGCAGAGCTCTAGTTTTTCTTCTAAATGGTTCAGAATGTCAAATCAGTTGAGGAAAAAAGGTAGGGAAAGAATAAAATAACATGAATGGCGAGAACAGGCCTTTCAGCCCAACTAAGCTCAGCAGTTTCTTTATACTATTGTGAATATATCCCTTCAGATACTCAATGGCTCAATGGTATCTAGCTTTAAGTCAAGCCTGCTCTTGAGAACCCCCAAGGTCTCTGCTCCAACAACATGGTCAGGCAAGCTATTCCACATTGAAATTACTCTTTGGGTGAAGAAATATTTCCGAATATCAGTGCAAAATTTACCTTTGGTCGACTTCCATTTGTGACCCCATTTGTGACTACATGATTCACTTTGTTAATCCCTTTAACATATTTAAAGACCCCAATCAAATCACCCCTGAGTCTCCTTTTCCTAAGACTAAAGAGATTAAGGATCTTCAGCCTCTTCTCTTAGCTTTCATCTTTTATACCTGGAATAAGCTTGGTGGCTCTTCTCTGATCTTTCTCTAGAGCCTCTATATCTTTCTTAAAGTATGGTCCCCAGAACTGTACACAATACTCCAGATGTGGTCTAATGAACGTGTTGTACAAAAGAAGCATCACCTCCTGAGATTTGCACTCAATACTTTTGGAAATGTATCCCAGCATCCGATTAGCTTTTTTAACTGCTACGGCACAACGACTAGAACCTGTGAGGGTTTGGTCAACAATCACTTCCAGATCTTTCTCTTGTGCAGCACATTCCAGTTTTAATGTAGATGAGGAACAGCAGGGGTCCCAACACCGATCCCTGGGGGACGCCACTCCCCACCATACCTAGCTCAGATAAGATACCACTGACTACCACTCTTTGTGTACTGTCCTGTAAGCAGTTTTGAATCCACTTCAGAATACCTCCTGTAACTCCAATGGAGCTCATTTTAAAAATTAGTCACTTATGCGGTACTGTATCGAATGCTTTCTGAAAATCCAAGTATATGATGTCATAAGTCCTGGTGGCCTCTTCAAAAAACTCCAGAAGGTTTGTTAGGCATGACCTTCCCTTCCGAAAACCATATTGGCTATCCCTCAAAATCCCTCACATTCAAAAAATAAGTCCAGCTCACCTTTCATGATAGATTCCAATATTTTGCACGCAATGCAAGTTAAACTGACTGGCCTGTAGTTTCCTGGCTCAGTACGGTACCTTTTCTTATATATTGGTATTATATTGCCCTGTTTCCAATCATTTGGTATTTCTCCAGTTTCTAAAGACCGTCTGAAGATGGCGGATAGCGGCTTAAAGATGATCTCACCAACTTCCTTGAGCACTCTAGGATATAAGCCATTAGGACCCGCCGCCTTATCTGCCTTTAGTTAATGCAGGTTGTCTAATACTTTGTTATCCCAAACCTCAATTTTCATTAAATAATCTTGAGCATTTGACATGCCCTTTGGCCAAATAAAGACCCCCTCTGAGGTAAAATTCTCAACAAAGTAACTCTTTAAGGCATCCGCAATATGCTTGTTATCATATAGCAGTGATCCGTTTTTATTCTTTATGCACTTAACCTGCTCTTAAACTTTCCTTTCTCTGCTACAGTACTGAAAGAAGCGCTTAGGGTTAGTTTTTGTCCCCTCTGCAATTTGTTTTTCATACAGTCTTCTAGCATTCCTCTGCTCTTTTTTGACCACAGCCCGCAATTTACAGTATTCAGCCTTAGTGTTCTCATTGTTATCCTTTATGTACATCTTATGAAGATTCCTCTTTTCCCTCAAAATCCTATGAATACTTTTGGTCATCCACTGAGGATTCTGCTTTTTCAGCTTACTTTTGGACACCTTTGGAATGAATCTGCATTGTGATTCAAGTAAAACCCCCTTAACCACTTTGTGCAGAAGCCAAATCTGGCTATTTAGGTGTTACCTTATTTAAGGCTTTGTAATTCAAGATTGCAGCTTCACAGACAGAAAAAACTTTGGCGCAATTGAGCCTAGACACTTGAAGCATTTAGACTTTTATCATATTTCAGTTTATTTTTATGATTTTGGTAGAGAAAGGGACTGCAAACACAAAAATCTTCATGAAAATTCAACTTTGAAATTGCAAAAATAATAATAATAATAACTAGAACGGGCACTCGGTAGAGCGCATACCTTCGCCGACGCCACTGAATCCCTCGCCACATAACTCTGAGGACCAATTTTAATTTTTTTAAATGATCGATGAATGAGAAGAGTACAATATTTTTTTTTTTTACATCAATACGCCTTTAAGTTCGAGAGGTAATGACCCCCCTGCCCTTTGACCCCCAACCGCTAAGAAGGGTATTGACCCCATTGTACCGTGTTTCACATCACAGGATCGGGTATATAATTCTGCACATTTTGGCGTTGGTTTCATGCCGATTGGATGAAAATTGACCGAGATATAGCCGAAAGTCGGTTTTGACCTTTTCGTGGCCTTGACCTTGACTTTTGACCCGATCACTCCCAAAATCTAATCGATTGATCCTCAGGTCATGCCAAATCAACCCACCAGATTTTATGAAATTCCGTTTGGTACTTTTTGAGTTATTCGATACACATACACACAAACAGACAGACAGACACACAAACAAATAAATACACGGGGATCAAAACATTACCTTCGTCAGCGAAGTCGCTGGCGAAGGTAATAATACTGACAATTGAAAAACTGCTGGGGCTTAAAACTATACATTTCTGGGATCATAAACTTCTTGACCACAAGTACAATTCATTTTGAACATTACATTCTTGATAACCCACTTGCTATGGGCCAAATTAGACCGCTATCCAGGTGTCTCCCCAAAGTCGGAGATCCATCATAATGCTGTACTGTCAAATCATACATTAATCATATATTTAACACAAATTAACTTTTGAGGCATGAAATTCAGCATAATCTAATGATTTTCTGGTTGAGTTTATCAGTGCAGTTGAACATCAGTGATCACCAGTAACCTCTCCAAACACAAAACATGCCTTTTCTCCATAATAAAGTTTACAATTTTGTCCATTTTTATTCAAAGTCCCCCAAGCATTAAATAAACTGTTGATTAAACAGCCAGAACATTGACCCTGCAATGAAAAGCTAACCGCTCTCACATCCGAGCTCTCAACCTTACACCTTATAAGGGTAAAAACTCACTAACTCAGTAATATCTGAATTCTGAAATATACCTTATTTCAACAGAACAGAAATTCCACTTTCAGGAAAAATCAAACGACATTTGCCTCCCTAGATTCAACAGAATGGTGCAATGAACGTACCGAGGAAGCTACAGACGTGCGTGGGCTGCATGCAATTGGAGAAATGAAAACCTCGGCATTCGATGTCTTTAAACGAGGTATAAATTCTACAGCAAAAAGCCATATTGAGCAAAATGCAAACAGAATAGACGTATAACCTGTTTTCCTCATTGAAGCCCTCCTCCAGAGACAGATGTATCGGGTACAAGGAACCCTCAAGTACTGTTTCATTAGAAATAATTCCAATTGACCGCGTCCATACAACATGTAAATCTTGTAAATGAAACTGAACACTTCAGGGCGGTTTCAGGTGTCTTTTTTTCTTTGAAATCGCATCATTTTCAGCTGCGCAACCGTGGCCAACATTCGAAGAATACAACCAACCTTACTTTTACGCTCAGCTTTGTATCCTATTCTTAATGTCCGATCAATGTATTTCAGTTTTTGAGGAAAGTTTAAACACTCGGTAATTGGATAAGAAACAAGTCAATCAATACATTGTTACCGAGGAAGCTTCACGAGGGCGTGAACTATAACTGTAGAGTTACGCAGATGAATCTGAGTATATCATTGAGTGACTGGCTATCGACACCAGTACTTGGGTGGATAGAAGGGAGCGCCGAATTTGTCAATGGAGGAATCTACGCATTAATCCATGGGAAGGAACTATGCATATTTTGCGTGTGATGACTGTAATTGACAGTAGAATGTGAGAGAATCAATACCATGTCAGATTTTTTGCTTCACAAAACATAAACACTAATTGGAATACTGTTGGCTCACTGTAGCTAAAGTGGTTGCTACAGAGTACTAAGTTTTTTTTTTTTTCCTGTCGCAAGTGAAAACTGGATCGATACTATGGGCAAGGATATTGACCAGTTTGCACATCCGGCTTAGCTGAGGAGTTTAATTCATGCAACTCCTGAAAAACAGGGATTGGAGGGAACTTCTCCATACTCTAAATCGTGTTTCAGCTCTGCATGCTTGTGAATATTCAATAACTGATCCGGGAGTGCTATCTCGTGGTCGAGTACTGTAACTACATGCTTAAATTTGCAGTTCTATAGACGCACGTGTCTACAACAGCAGAAAGGGGTTCAATCTTTCCCACATCTCATTTACGGACTCACAGTCCAGGAGTGTCTCCCATTTTATTTCACCTAGATATGAGTGCATCCTGTCAAAGTTTGCTTGCCTAAAATTGAAAATTTTTGTTTTTGAATACACCTTCTTAACTTCCTATGAAACATCAAAATGAACAGCAGAGTGATCACTTGTCCCAAGTGGCTCCAGTACCTCAACATTGCTAATTCTATCTGGGTCATTACAGAGCACTAAGTCTAAAATTGCCTTCTCTCTGGTTGGTTTATTAACATACTTAACATACTGCACCAAGAAATTATCATTTATCATATCTAGAAATTCTTCCTCCCCCCAACCTTGTCCTTTCACCATTTTCCAATTGATACCAGGATAGTTTAAGTCTCCCATAATAATAGTCCCACCACCTCTACAAGCTTGCGTAATCCTCCTAAAAAGCGTTTCATTGATTGTACTGTCCAAAACTGGTGGTCGATAGCATACTCCTATGTTTAAACCTGTCTTGTGTTTGCCAATGAGCCTGACCCAGATATCTTCACGGGACAAGGTATGTTCAATTTTGGGAATTTCCTGTACATTAATGTTTTCATTCACAAAGAGTGCTACGCCCCCTCCTCGCCTGTTACATCTATCCTTCCTAAAGAGCTTATAACCTTGTATGTTATATTCATCTCCATCCTCTTCACTAAGCCATGTCTCTTTAATCCCAACTATGTCATAGCCCTCATTAATCATTACAGCCTCAAGTTCTGGAAATTTATTTTTTATGCTTCTTGCATTTAAATAAAAACATTTAAACTAAAAATATCACAGAGCTTAGCTGAGAACCCAGGTGGTCAATGGTCAAGGGGCCCCCAAAAATGACTTCACTATTCATTCGAGCAATTGGTTGTGCATGTAGCATAAAGCAACAGAGCGATGGCATCGAAATTGTGGGGAATGGGTTAACTGGGTGACGATGTACGGATTTTGGTGTTTGGTAATTCATTTTGTTTGTGTCAGAATTGTGTTTGCAGCATGTAAAAATGGTTTATATATTCTTGTCGCTGAGGTTCATCTGTTTAATTTGATGTGCAGTATGACTCTATTGTGACATGGCGAATGCTTAATTTTTTTGCCGTTTCTTCTGGTGTGTGGGGGACCCTCGGGTTTAAATGGTAAAGGAGGTTATTACTGATAAAATAAAGAATAATTAATAAACAATAATCAAAACCATTATAAATATCAAGAACAGTTCATCTGCTAAAAATATTATCAACAATAGTGTCCTTCATCTTTCTCGTCATAACCAAGATTATTTATTGTGTGAATAAAAATGTACAGTTGTACAATAAAGGCACACATCAAGAGTTAAGAACCATCTAAAATTCCACACTTCAATATTGATGGATTCTAATGCAACTTGCAAGGACACATCGAGTCGCTAGGTATTCGCACCATAATAATAATTGTCGTTGTTGACTTGAAACTCTTTTACACCGAGTGAGGACACCACATTCCTGTAAGCTATTCCAGAGACATATTACTCTGAGAAAAAATATTTCCTAAGATTATACCTGCAACTATGGACTTCAAGCATTTTAGAATGACCTCTAAGACCTAAATAACGTCTGATCTGGAAAAACCGGTTACAATTGACACTTTCAGAACCATTAAAAACCTTATACACTTCGATCAAATCGCCACAAACTCTCCTGTCTCCCAGGGTTGTCAGATTAAGTTCCTTTAACCGTTCTTCATCAGGGAAATTGGCCAATGCTGGCACCAGCTCGGTGGCCCTCTGTACCTTTTCACGTGCATTTTTGTCCCTCTGGAGGTAGGGAGACTGCGCCTGAACACAATATTGTAGATACGGTCCAATGTACGTATATCTTATACAATACTGACAATGATTCTGTTGTTATACATGAAAACGTTTTTTTAATCAAACCTGAGACTCTATTAGCTTTAGCAGCAGCTTTACAGATATATTGAGAGAAATCAAATCCCTGTTTACAGTAACACCCAAATCTCTCTCCTCGTCAATTGAATCGAGTACTTTGCCACTCATTTCGTAGCTTTAACATAGATTTTTTTGCCGATATGCATTACTTTACATTTCTGCCTATTAAAACCTAACAACCATTCTTTGGACCATTCAGTTAACTTGTCCAGATCCTGCTGTACACAACTGTAACCAACTAGAGACAATATTGGGTGAAATATCTTTGTGT
The DNA here is from genome assembly GCA_029721435.1 of Gymnothorax reevesii. Classification (NCBI taxonomy): domain Eukaryota; kingdom Metazoa; phylum Chordata; class Actinopteri; order Anguilliformes; family Muraenidae; genus Gymnothorax; species Gymnothorax reevesii. Next base: position 8,291,521 of record CM056579.1, on the reverse strand, counting down.
CATCTGCAAAAATTTTACATTTGTAGTGATGGCCGCAGGTAAATCATTAATGAAAATCAGGAAAAGCACGGGGCCTAGTACAGACCTTTGTGGGACTCCACTGGTTACCTTTAAGGATGTCGACCTGGTACCATTAACACAGACAGATTGTTTTCTACCTCTTAAATAATCTTCAATCCAAACATTCAATTTACCTACAATACCATATCTACACAATTTGTACACTAATCTGGCATGGTGAACCGAATCAAAAGCCTTGCGAAAGTCTAAGTACAAGACATCAAAGGGTATCCCATTGTCATACAACCTTGTCCATTCTTCTGGGGTTGTTAACAGATTTTGTTAGGGTTGACCTTGCTTTCCTAAATCCATTTTGTTCATCACAAAAGACGTTACTTCCCTCTAGAAAATCAACTATTCTTTACCGTACAATTTTCTTGCATGACTTACATACGTGAGAGGTAAGACTTACGAGTCTGTAATTTGCTGTTGAAATCCTGTCACCTTTTTTAAATATTGGTGTAATATTAGGTGATTTCCAAATATCTGGTAACAGACCTTGATCTATAGATTGTCTAATTACACAGTACAATGGAAAATATGCATAGTCAGCTGTTTCTTTGAGAACTCTTGGATGACTATCCCTGGCCTTATTAGCATTAATGCTCTAGATTAATTTCTTAAAATCTTCAGGAGTAAAAAATACATCTTCAATAATATTTGCACTTGATATTCCTAGAAAGATAAATGGATCTGGTGCATCTCTTTCAAATACACAATGTACAAAATAATTTAAATATATCAGATCCTTATCGTCTTCATTTACATACACCGACTGAAAAAACGTATTTAATTCCTCAGCTGTCTCAAGATCATTTCTTGTTAGTGATCGGTCAGCACCCTTTAATCTAGTTACAGCAGATTTGCTCTTGGTTTTGCAGTTAGCGTACACATGAAATGCTTTACAATTCTTTTTAATCTTTTTACACAGGTTTCTTTCATACTCTTTTAATTTTTTGAAGCTTCTTTGCCTCCTTGTTTCTGACTTTCACATACCTCATGTATCCGAAATAAGATCTAGTTTCTTTATACCTTTGCCATGTGAAGTACTTCATCTTAACAAATCTTTTGGCAACAACATTAAACCACGGAGGCTTTACTCTTTTACCATTTACGGAATTATTTTTCCAATCGATAATCGGCAAATTAAAATCTCAACATACAAGTACTTTTCCCTTACATAATCTAGTAGATAACTCGAGCTGGTTTAATAGCCTTTCATAATAGTCAGAGGATGCATCACCTTTTTTATAAACAACACCTAATAAGTTATCTGAGGCATGATCATTATTCACCAAAACCACAAGGTTTCCTTGACATTCATGCCGTTTACCTCAGAACAAAGTTCCACAGTGAGATTTTCATTTACATAGATGATTACACCTCCTCTAACTTCTGTGGTGCAATTTCGATACAAATTAAAACCAGGAATAGAAATTAAAACAACATCCATTTCCGCTTTTAACCATGTCTCTGAACCAAAAGTTATATCTGGTTTACATTCATGTACTTTCGGCCATAATTCATCAATTTTGTTGCAAATACTTTCAAAGTTAGTTGACACACGCATGAACGCCAGAGACAATATTATCATAACAGCTATCAGTGAACATGTTTTCAAGACACACAAGTCTATAGTTGAGCTATCGTCTGGGACAGCCAAAAATCGTACAGTGTGTACCGGCCATAAGAGAGATCTGAACGATTCACAGCATGGTTTCAACCGACCAAGTTTAGTCCAGGCTCAAAGGGATAGGTAGGAGCGTGGCACACATCACAAAACAATCTGTGAGGGGTCTATAACTTCTGCCAATATTCGCCACCTCCACCTGCCAATATTCACCACCTCCTTCGCCAATATTCAGCACTTCCATCTGCCAATATTTACCACCTCCACCTGTCAATATTCACCCTCTCCACCCACTATTATTCACCACCTCCATCCGCCAATATTCACCATCTTCATCCTCCAATATTCACCACCTCCACCTGCAATCATTGATGACCTCCACCCACTAATGTTCACCATCTCCACCTGGCAATATTCACCACCTCCACCTGCAAATATTTATCACCTCCACCCAATAATATTCACCAACTCCACCCGCCAATATTCACGACAATCCACCTGCCAATATTCTCCACCTCCATCCACTAATATTCACCACCTCCACCCGCCAATATTCAACACTGCCACCCAATAATATTCACCAACTCCACCTGCCAATATTCACCACCTCCATCTGCCAATATTTATCACCTCCTCCCACCAATATTCAGCACCTCCACCCACCAACATTCAACACCTCCATCGCCAATATTTACCACCTCCATTACCAATATTTATCACCTCCACCCACAAATATTCATCCGAAACTACCCACCAATATTCACCACTGCCACTCACCAATATTTACCACCTCCATCCACTAATATTCACCACTGCCACTCGCCAATATTCACCACCTCCACCCACTAATATTCACGTCAATCCACCCGCCAATATTCACCACTGCCACTCGCCAATATTCACCACCTCCACCCACTAATATTCACGTCAATCCACCCACCAATATTCACCACTGCCACTCGCCAATATTAACCACCTACACCCGCCAATATTCACCACCTTCACCTGCCAATATTCACCACCTCCACCCACTTAAATTCACCAACTGCACCCGCCAATATCCACCACAATCCAACCCCAAATATTCACAATTACCACTCGCCAATATTCACCACCTCCACTCCCCAATAATCACCACCTTCACCTTTCAATATTTACCACCTCCACTCACTAAAATTCACCAACTGCACTCGCCAATATTCACCACAATCCAACCCCAAATATTCACAACTGCCACTCGCCAATATTCACCACCCCCACTCCCCAATAATCACCACCTCTACCCACAATATTTACCATCTGTACCCAGCATTATTTACCTCCTTCACCTGCCAATATTCACCAACTCCACACTATTCGCCACCTTCACCCGCCAATATTTACCACCTCCACCCACAATATTCACCACCTCCACCCGCTAACATTCACCACCTCCACTCATTAAAATTTGCCTTCTCCAACCGCCCATATTCACAACCTCCACCCACCAATATTCACCACCTGCACCCGCTAGTATTCAGCACCTCCACCCACAATATTCACCACCACCACCCACCAACATTCAACACTTCCATTCGCCAATATTCACCACCTCCACCCACCAATATTCATCACTTCCATTCGCCAATATTCACCACCTCCACCTGCTCATATTCACCACCTCCACCCACCAATATTTACCTCCGCCCCCAGCCAATATTCACCACCTCCACTCACTAATATTCACCACCTCCACCCGCCAATATTCACCACATCCAACCATGATTATTCAGCATCTTCTTCTGCCAATATTCGCTACCTCCAACTGCCACTATTCACTGCCTCCACCCATTAATATTTGCAGTCTTCAGCCGCCAATATTCACCACCTCCACCCACCAATATTCACCACCTCTACCCACCAATATTCTCCACATCCACCTGCTAATATTCAGCACCTCCACCCACCAATATTCACCACTTTCATTTGCCAATATTCACGACCTCCACCTGCCAATATTCACCGGCTCCACCCACTAATATCTACCACCTCGACCCAACAATATTCACAACCTCCACATACAAATATTCGCCATCTCCACCTGCAAATATTCACCACCGCGCAGGCCACGGAAGGAGCTCCAGCTCACAGGGTGCAGATGCTCTTGGATTCAGGGATAAGGGTGTGCTGTCTCTAATGCTTTGTGGACTGGAGAGGTGAGGCCCAGAGCAACTGGGTGCCTGCTGCCAGTGTTGGGGAGGTTACTTTTAAAATGTACTCCACTACAGATTACAGAATACATGCCCTAAAATGTAATCTTTAATGTATTCTGTTTCATCACTCAATCTGAGTATTGTAATCCGAATACTTGGATTACTTCCACATTTAGTTCAATTTTATAAATGCATGAATTTACACCCTGCTCACTAAACAAAATTAGTAAAATCAGGAGCAGCACTATTAAGCTGCTTTTCCACCGGACGTGAAACAAATTTTTTGTGCGAAAGATTACATTCAAAGTCAATGCAAAGACACAAATACACGCGAAATGTCTGTATTCGCGTCTTTGCATTGACTTTGAACGTAATCTTTCGTGCGAAAAATTTGTTTCTCGTCCGGTCAGCAGCTTAATAGTGCTGCACTTGATTTTACTAATTAAGGTCTTAATTGAACCACATGATTAGTTCATTAATTCAATGATTGACGTGTTGTAGCTCGAGGCTAAAATGAAAAACTGCACCCGCCGCAGCCTTTTGCAGATAAGATTGGACACCCCTGCAAGACACTGAATCCATTTTGCGAGCCAAGTGGCTCAAGTAGGCTGTAGACTGGGCCCTAAATGCCAGCAAGAGCATGTACACATGAACCTAAAAATCACACTGTGCACTTAAAGACATTTTCTTTTCAATTTATTTGTATAGCGCTTTTCACAGATAAACTGTCACAAAGACGCTTTACAGTCAGAGATGAGTTACTGAAAGGGCAGTGCCCAGCCTATTCCCCACTACAGCAAATGAGGCAAAAAACTCCCAGTGGGGAGAAAAATCCTCCAACATTGGTGAGAAAAAACTCCCCAGTGGGAAGAAATGTCAGGAGGAACCCAGCTATAGTGGGGAGGCCCATCCTCCGCAGGCTAGCTAGTTAATAACAAGATAAAGCAAAATAGGATAATGACAATACAGTTCCATTAAAGTCCATCTAAACAGTGGCATCAGTTGCTCAAGGAAGTGGCATGCCCAGGATGGTGCAGAACTGGATCAGGACAGCAGTAGCCAGCGGTCATGGTGAGGGACAGGGCTCGGACGGTCCAGGACTCAGGGTTGTGGAGGGAAAGATCCTCGGAGAGAGACAGAAAAAAGTTGGGTGAGGCGCTGGATAAAACTACTGTGTATTAATAAAAATACAGTCCTGTGTCATGTGCCAAGTGAGAATTTAGGAGCTGACTGGTCAGGAAACAGTCAACACCCCTCCATCCACTTCCTGCAGCACAGAGGCCCTACACTTACACCAGGCTGGAAGATCACTTTAGATTTTCTAATCACTAGTACCATATGGACCTCCCCGGTGACTAAGGCTGTAGCAAGCCCCACTGGCACCGTTAATGCATGCTCAGTGCCACCGGTTCCACATGGATTTACATAACACTGGCTTCCAATATCGTGAACATATCAAAAAACAAGGTTGTAGTCAGTCCCACCAGAGCCAACACATAACTAATCACGAACTAATCATAGGCTAGACTAAAAACATAAGTTTTCAGCCTGCTCTTGAAGATAGAGAGTGTGTCCGAAGCCCGAATTTGTCTTGGGAGTTGCAGCATTCTGCACTAATTGAAGACATTTCAGGGCTGAGCTAGTGCAACCAGACAGTAAGACATTACAATAGTCCAACCGAGAAGACACAAATGCGTGAACCAATTTTTCAAAAGCATTACAAAAGCTTTAAGAGTAGCGATATTCCCAAATACCCGTTGGTCGGAAGCTTCGTTCCAAAACTAATTTCAGGGGGTTGCATGATGCTCCCATTTTCAAAGGTGCATAGTACGAAGTACATCTACTTCGCTACAGTTTCCAGTAAGCTATATACGTTAGTAGTATACTTTCACTTCCTTACTTTGAAATTAAAATATTAATTTAATTCGTCATTTACGGATTATCTGGATTCGGCGTGTTCGAGAAGATCAACGGTGTGTATTTGTGCAGATGTGTCCGCCAGTGGACGTGGAGCTGCAAATTTATGCACGCAGTTACAATATTCTATCACTAGATAGCACACCAGGATCAGTTATTGAATATCACCACTGCCAGTAAACTGAAATAAGAAGTGACTCTTCATTCGCCTCAATAGGCTGTCTGTGCATTTTTAATTTAATTGGGACTCACCGGTATAATAAACGCTAAATGAAATAATTATTTTGTGTATTTATATCGTTTTTTCAGTAACAAACAAGAGATCTTGAAGTACCACCTCCGACACCGGATCGGAGCAGGGTTTGTTTTCAGCCAAACTACACCACATGGAGGGCAGAGCCCCCACTCTCCCCGTAACAAGTTACAAGTTAATTGACTAATCATAACCACAACCGTTCAAAGCTGTTAAACTGAGCTAAAAAATGATCCATGAAGCAAATATCCTACATAGTTCTTCGACTGTGATAAGCAGTTATTGAAAAAAAAAAAAAAAGTGATTCCCTGATTTTGTCCTGTGCACGCAATAGTATTCGTGCGCGTGGGGAAGACGTGATTACGGCGCTGCTATTTCCCCTTTCAACAATAAATACTATTTTTTGATTGGCTGATTGGTTCCCCTCATCCATTCATGGAGTACTAATCTCTTTTACAGTTTATGTTATTAATGTGCGGCGAGTTTTATCCCTTCTCAGCGTGAGAAATGTCATGTGTGGCATGAGAGCGTGAAAACTTATTGACTTGAGAGCTCTGGTTGCAGGCCTGCAGAGGTTGCGCTGCTCGGTTATGTTTGCGTTCTCTTGCGTTGTCCTTCTACAAAGTGAGGTGGAGGTTGACTTTCCAGCTAAAAAATGCGTTTCTGATCAGGCTCTGACCTGCCAGTTCTGGCTCCGACGCCTCTGAAATTATTAGACTACTGAATGGTCGGATGAATGATGTCACGAATCTCTGGTCGCATCCTACGGTCGCTTTCTGTAAAAGGTGGCATTGCAGCGCGTGATCAGACAGTGCTACAATTCTGGGACCAGCTGGGAAAATGCGTGGGAAAGAACTAATTTCTTCGGATTTGATTTGGGAAATAATTGTTGTTTAACCCCTTTGTGCAGAAGCCAAATTTGGCTATTTTTGGGTTACCCACTTTAATGCTGTATAATTCAAGATTTAAGCTTCATAAAGAGGAAAAATGTGGCTCAATTCTGAAAAGACACTTACAGCATTTAGAATTACATAGTATTTCAGTTAATTTTCATGATTATGGTAGAGAAAATGAGCTGCAAACATAAAAAATCTTCATGAGAATTCACCATTGAAATTGCAAAAAAAAATAATTCTGAGGATTGAAAAACTGCTGGGGCTTAAAACTATACATTTCTGGTATCATAAACTCCTTGAGCACAAGTACAATTCATCTTCAACATTACATTCTAGATTACCTACATGCTTTTAGCCAAATTATACAGCTACCCAAGTGTCTCCCCGAAGTCTCAAAATGAAGTCCTGTCAAATCATAAAAAAATCATGTATATAACACAAATAAAGTTTTAAGGCATGAAATTTAATAAGAACAAATGATTTTCTGGTTGAGTTTAGTATGAATTTATCAATCTCAGTGCAGTTGAATATCAATGGTCACCAGTAACCACTCCAAACACACAATATGCCTTTTCTCCATAATAAAGTTTAGAGTTTTGGCCATTTTACTTCAAAGTGCCCCAAGCCAGCACAAACACGCATTAAATAAACTTCTTATTAAACGGTTAGAACGTTCACCCTGTAATGGAAGCTACCAGTCCCCTCTTCTAAGCTCACAAACTCATTTCATTACTTATAAGGAACAAGTGCAACTCACTAACTCAGTAATATCTGAATTCTGAAATATACCTTATTTTAACAGAACAGACACTCCACTTTCAGGGAACAATCCATTGCCTCCCTGGATTCAAAAGAAACGTGCAATGAACGTACCAGGGGGTCCATCCAAATGCACGGGCAGTTCGCGTTTTAAACAGGAAAAAAACCTCGACATTCGACTTTGTTGAGTACGTATACATTCCAAAAACAACAACAACAACAACAAATAAAGTAGCAGCCTCACCTTTCTCATGAATCCCTTCTCCAGAGACCGATCCAATAGCAGGAACCCTCCGGTCCTGTTTCATTCTAAATAATTCCAATTGACCATATCCTTCTCATTTAAATCCTGTAAATGTAACTGAACACTTCAAGGCCAGTTTTGCGAACGCGTTTTCTATAAATCGCGTCTATTTTAGCCGCGTAATGTGCATAACGTAGACAGGATTCAACCGAGCCTGCTGATACGCATAGGTTTGTATGCTCTCTGTTTGTCCAATCAATTAGTTTCACTTACTCTAAAATGTTTAAACACTCGGGAATTGGATAAGAAACGAGCCAATCAATACATTTTTACCAGGGTAGCTTCACAGGGCATGAAGTGTAACTCTACAATTACGCAGAAGAGCTTGAGCGTATGGTTGAGTGATTGGCTATCAACGCCAGTACTCGGGTGGATATAAAGAAGCGCTGAATTTGTCAATGAATGGATCTGCGCGTAAATCCACGGTGGGGAACTACGAATTTTTTTGTATGTGACGACTGTAATTAACAGTAGAATGTGAGAGAATCAATACCATGTCGATTTTTTTGCCTCAGAAAACTGATTTTTCTGAACCATTACTTGGAATACTGTTGGCTCACTGTGGCTTATCTGGTTGCTACAGAGGATAACGATTTTTTCTGTGTCAAGATATCGTTTTTTTAAACTGCTGGATCGACACTATGGGCAAGGATACTGACCAGTTTGCACATCAGGCTTAGCTGAGGAGTTTAATTCATGCAGCTCTTGAAAAACCGGGCGTGGAGTGAACTTCCCCATATTCAGAACAGCGTTGGAGGTCTGCTTGCTTGTGAACATTCAATAATTGATCCGGGGGTGCCATTTAGTGATCGAGTACAGTAACAGCGTTTTTCCAATTTGCAGGTCTATAGATGCGGGCGTCTACGTCTGCAGAAAGGGGTTAAAATGACAGAAAGTAATCCATTGATTTTTAAAATGTAACTGTATCCTAAATACAATTTATTAAAATTGTAACCGTAACGGAATACAGTTATTCATATTTTGTATCCGAATTGCGTAACGCCGGTACATGTATTCCATTACTCCCCAACACAGCCTGCTGCTGGCATCCAGAATTCAGCAGTTATCCAGTAGTTCCTCCCAGAGTTCAGCAGTTATCCTGGACTACCTCCATCTTGGAGTTCAGCAGTTATCCTGGAGTTCCTCCATCCCAGAGGTCGGCAGTTATCCTGGAGTTCCTCCATCCCAGAGGTCGGCAGTTATCCTGGAGTTCCTCCATCCCAGAGGTCGGCAGTTATCCTGGAGTTCCTCCATCCCTGAGGTCGGCAGTTATCCTGGAGTTCCTCCATCCCTGAGGTCGGCAGTTAACCAGGAGTTCCTCCATCCATGAGTTCAGCAGTTATCCAGGATTTCCTCCATACCAGAGGTCGACAGTTATACTGGACTTCCTCCTTCCCAGAAATCAGCACTTATCCAGGAGTTTTTTTCCCCATCGATGACCTGAGCGCCCAGTTTCCTGCCCTTGGGATCATCTCTCAGGAGGGCGCCAACCTGCCACTGCAGCCACACCCAAGAGGACGGTGCTATCACGCCCCTCCCTGCTCCTTCCCATGCTCCAGAGCAGCGACATTGGTTTTCTGAGTGCTGGCCAATAATTGAATCAGTGTATCCACTTGGCCTCCATTCCCTTCTCCCCTGTATATGATGCGAGATCAGCGACACCAGACGCGAGATGGGGGAAACAGGGAGTTTATTCAAATAAAGAAAAACAGGCATGAGGGCCAACAAAAACTTGGCCCAAAGGGTTGCAAAAAACCAACCAAGAAGAGCTTCACAGGGCTAATAACTGAAAGATTCAAATACGACAAAAACCAAAAATCACTGGAACCTCCAGGCAGCAAACTGTGAACAGAAAAGAATAAATTGCCTAGGAATATAAACAACAAGACTAAGCTTGGCTAAGGAGAAAAACGTGATTACTACTATATACAAAAACAAGGAAACTGTGGACATGAAAAGCACTGAACATGAAAACTTGCGGACATGGAAAACTCGAGACTCTGTCTGCCAGCCGACTTCCACCGCCTCCAGATAAAGGGAGAAAATCAGGACACATGAGGAGCAACACCTGGCGATGAAACAAGGGGCAAAGCAAGATCATTAGACAAGGACAGAGATTGGTTGACATGAGTTGCTCATTAAGAGAATGAGCGGCTCAGCTTAAGTACCAATGAAGCAGGCAGATTGGAAGGAAGCATGAATGTTAGAACAGAAAAGTACAGCATGACATGAAATAGCAAAGCAGGAATCATGACAATAAACTCCCTGTCTAAATGAGTAAAATTAGTAATGTGCCTATCTAAGAATTACTCAACCCAGTGAGTGTTAGTAAATGTTAGTAACTTAAAAGCAGTTTATTGTCAATTAAGGTTAGACAGCCCCGAATCAGCACAGCACAGAAGGAAGGGGAAATACCAAAGCCAACCAGAGCTCTGAAATGTGCAACAACGAAGGCACGGGGCAGAACACAGACAAGCGGTGGAGTGGCTGGGCAGACCTGGCGAAACAGAAAACATGGAAAAGTAAAAACATGGACAATAAATGTGAACTATGAAATGTTATATCCTAATACAAGAAACTGTTAAAACTGTGACATGAGAAATGGTTATGAATGAAACCTGGAACATGAGACTGTTAAAACCCTAAAAAAATACTGTCCTGGCCAAAGGCCCAGGACCCCGGAACACAACAGTATCTTCCCTTGGGTGAGTTTTCAGTCCAGAGGACCTTTTTTATTGCTTTAAGAACTGAGTTCTAAGAACCCCCTTTATGGCATTCGCATCATAGGAGCTGTGAACGATCTTAGATCTGTGTTTAGAGGAACTTTTTTTAGCTCCAACTTCAGAGTAGGTACAACACAACAGCAAGTATTAGTGACATACGCGTGTGTTGGTAAATTAAACTTGTGGGTACCAGCTGTGAAAATTCATGATGCAAAAAAAAAATAATCACTTGTAACTAACTTAAAACAGTGTTGCCGTGGATATGTAGAGACACCTCCCTGAGTGTGTGGCCTGCCATACAGGCACCATTCGGTACTGGGTCAGTACCAAACAGGCAGGGCAGCATCGCTCATCAATGCTTTCAAGCCACCAAAACATGCGCAAACACACTCACACACATATACGCAATGAAAGAATTCCACCGCATGACCCTGCCGAGCAGGTCAGGTGAGTTTGGAAGTGGAGAGCAGGGATATCTGAAGCACATTCTGAGAGAGAGAGAAAGAGGGGATGAGAGAGAGAGAGAAAAGGGGTGGGTGACAGAGTGTGGGAGATCGTGACAGGGGGAGTGTCCTTCTATCTATCTATCTATCTATCTATCTATCCTGTTTGTCTGTGTGTCTCTGTCGTCTGTATTTGTTTCTCACTTCTGCATCTCACCACATGCTCAGCTGTGTTTTACTGTGTTTGTGCATTTCAGTGCATTTGTATGCTATGAGAATTTTTGTGTTCAGTGTTGATTGTCGCAGTGTGTTTATGTGATGTGTAAGTTGTTGTACAATGTATTTTGGCTTGTTCATGTGTATCAGTTTGTTTGTGTTTCAGTGCTTTTCGTGTGATATGTCAGTTTTTGTGTTTCAATTTGCATGTTTCAGTGCATTTGTGTGATATGTCAGTTTTTGTATTTTGGTGCATTTGCGTGTAACTGTGTTGTGTTTCAGAGCTTTTTGTAATGTGTTTTTTCTGTTTCAATTTGTGTGTTTCAGTGCGTTTTTGTGGTATGAGCTTTTATGTTTCAGTAAACTCGTCTGTTTCAGGGTGTTTGTATGGTTCAGTGCGTTTTTGTGGTATGAGTTTTTATGTTTCAGTAAACTCGTCTGTTTCAGGGGGTTTGTATGGTTCAGTGCGTTTTTGTGGTATGAGCTTTTATGTTTCAGTAAACTCGTCTGTTTCAGGGTGTTTGTATGGTTCAGTGCGTTTTTGTGGTATGAGCTTTTATGTTTCAGTAAACTCGTCTGTTTCAGGGTGTTTGTATGGTTCAGTGCGTTTTTGTTGCTTTAGTTCCTGTTTCAGTGCTTGCGTTTTTGTGCATTTATTTGGTGAGTTTTTGTTTGTGTTTTTGTGTGTTCAGGGGTTTCTGTGCATTTTTGTGATATGAGTTTTGGTGTTTCAGTGTGTTTGTGTTTCAGTGAGTTTTTTTAGTACAAGTTTTTGTGTTGGCGTGTAAGTGTTTTTCAGTGCAGTTGTATATTGAGATTTTGGTGTTTCAGCATGTTTGTACATTTGTGTGTGCCACTGCGTTTGTGTGGTATTGGAGTTTTTTGTTTCATTGCGTAAGTGTGTTTCAATGTATTTGGGTGATGAGTTTTTTTAGTTTTTGTGTGTTTGTGTTTTCAGTGCATTTGAGTGACAGGCTTTTTTGTGTTTCAGTGTGTGTTTTTTTCATTGCCTTTGTTTGGTGAAATTTTTGTTTGGATGCGTTAATGTTTGAGTGCATTTGTTAAGGGTTTTTTGTTTGTTTCAGTATGTTAATGTGTTTCAGTGTGTTTCTGTGATGAGTTTTTGTGTTTCGGTATGTTTGTATTTTTCTGTATGTTGTTTTGTTTCAGGGTGTTTTGTGTGACGGTTTTTGGGGGTTTTTTTAGTGTGTTTGTGTGTTTCAGTGTGTTTGTGTGATTAGAGGATTGGCATTTTTGTGTGTTTATGTGTTTCAGAGCGTTGATGTCTTTCAGTGTGTGTTTGTTTCATTGGAGTTATGCGAAACAGCAGGTGTATAAATCCGTGGGAAGTGTAGTCAGTTTTGTGGTGATAGCATCGAGGATGTGATCAGGTGACTAGTGACACCGTCAAAACTAAAGCCTCCTCAGTCACAAGGAGTTACTGTGTTTGCAGATTAGCTGTCAGAGTGATAACATCACTTATTTCCATACGCAGGTTTTCATGTACTTATATATGGCCATTGGGTCTGCTGCTTTGCATTTTTGGGTGATAAGAATAATAACTTTCTGTTTTCTGTGAGGATGTGACGGAAATGATGGGCAGGGAAATGTGCCCCATGTCCACCTCCCCCTCATGCCCTCTCTCCATATCGGTGCCAGTGTGTTTCCATGGGCTTGGAGGTAAATTCCTACCCTGTTTTATATGGTCAACTTACTGCTGTTGCTGTGTTCAATGTGAAAGCATTTGTGCTCAAGTTGTCATTCGATAAATCTTAAACTGAAATGAAATTGAGAAGTATGATTATTTAAACTAATGGAAAATTTTATGTTCATATTAAGTTCGGTTAAATTTTCAAGAAACTAAAACACTTGCAAGTTTATTAAGGAGCTGCTTCATTTTAGTAGTGTGTGACTGTGAGGAGTTGTAGGGTTTGAGTTGTGTGTGATTGTGAGGAGCTGTGGGTTTTGAGTAGTGTGTGATTGTGAGGAGCTGCAGGGTTTGAGTAGTGTGTGATTGTGAGGAGCTGCAGGGATTGCGTAGTCTGTGATTGTGAGGATTTGTAGGGTTTGAGTAGTGTGTGATTGTGAGGAGCTGTAGGGTTTGAGTAGTGTGTGATTGTGAGGAGCTGCAGGGATTGCGTAATCTGTGATTGTGAGGAGCTGTAGGGTTTGAGTAGTGTGTGATTGTGAGGAGCTGCAGGGTTTGAGTAGTGTGTGATTGTGAGGAGCTGTAGGGTTTGAGTAGTGTGTGATTGTGAGGAGCTGTAGGGTTTGAGTAGTGTGTGACTGTGAGGAGCTGCAGGGTTTGAGTAGTGTGTGATTGTGTGGAGCTGTAGGGTTTGAGTAGTGTGTGATTGTGAGGAGCTGCAGGGATTGAGTAGTGTGTGATTGTGAGGAGCTGTAGGGTTTGAGTAGTGTGTGATTGTGAGGAGCTGTAGGGTTTGAGTAGTGTGTGATTGTGAGGAGCTGCAGGGTTTGAGTAGTGTGTGATTGTGTGGAGCTGTAGTGTTTGAGTAGTCTGTGATTGTGAGGAGCTGTAGGGTTTGAGTAGTGTGTGATTGTGTGGAGCTGTAGGGTTTGAGTAGTGTGTGATTGTGTGGAGCTGTAGTGTTTTAGTAGTCTGTGATTGTGAGGAGCTGTAGGGTTTGAATAGTGTGTGATTATGAGGAGCTGTAGGGTTTGAGTAGTGTGTGATTGTGTGGAGCAGTAAGGTTTGAGTAGTCTGTGATTGTGAGGAGCTGTAGGGTTTGAGTAGTGTGTGATTGTGTGGAGCTGTAGGGTTTGAGTAGTGTGTGATTATGATGAGCTGCAGGGTTTGAGTAGTGTGTGATTGAGGAGCTGTAGGGTTTGAGTAGTGTGTGATTGTGAGGAGCTGCAGGGTTTGAGTAGTGTGTGATTGTGAGGAGCTGTAGGGTTTGAGTAGTGTGTGATTATGAGGAGCTGCAGGGTTTGAGTAGTGTGTGATTGAGGAGCTGTAGGGTTTGAGTAGTGTGTGATTGTGAGGAGCTGCAGGGTTTGAGTAGTGTGTGATTGTGTGGAGCTGTAGGGTTTGAGTAGTGTGTGATTATGAGGAGCTGCAGGGTTTGAGTAGTGTATGATTGAGGAGCTGTAGGGTTTGAGTAGTGTGTGATTGTGAGGAGCTGCAGGGTTTGAGTAGTGTGTGATTGTGTGGAGCTGTAGGGTTTGAGTAGTGTGTGATTATGAGGAGCTGCAGGGTTTGAGTAGTGTGTGATTGAGGAGCTGTAGGGTTTGAGTAGTGTGTGATTGTGAGGAGCTGCAGGGTTTGAGTAGTGTGTGAGTGTGACGAGCTGCAGGGTTTGAGTAGTGTGTGAGTGTGAGGAGCTGAAGGGTTTGAGTAGTGTGTGATTGAGGAGCTGTAGGGTTTGAGTAGTGTGTGATTGTGAGGAGCTGCAGGGTTTGAGTAGTGTGTTATTGTGAGGAGTTGTAGGGTTTGAGTAGTGTGTGATTGAGGAGCTGTAGGGTTTGAGTAGTGTGTGATTGTGAGGAGCTGCAGGGTTTGAGTAGTGTGTGATTGTGAGGAGCTGCAGGGTTTGAGTAGTGTGTGATTATGAGGAGCTGCAGGGTTTGAGTAGTGTGTGATTGAGGAGCTGTAGGGTTTGAGTAGTGTGTGATTGTGAGGAGCTGCAGGGTTTGAGTAGTGTGTGATTGTGAGGAGTTGTAAGGTTTGAGTAGTGTGTGATTGTGAGGAGCTGTAGGGTTTGAGTAGTGTGTGATTGTGAGGAGCTGGAGGGTTTGAGTAGTGTGTGGTTGTGGGGAGCTGTAGGGATTGAGTAGTGTGTGATTGTGAGGAGCTGCAGGGTTTGAGTAGTGTGTGATTGTGAGGAGCTGCAGAGTTTGAGTAGTGTGTGATTGTGAGGAACTGCAGGGTTTGAGTAGTGTGTGATTGTGAGAAGCTGCAGGGTTTGAGTAGTGTGTGATTGTGAGGAGTTGTAGGGTTTAAGTAGTGTGTGATTGTGAGGAGCTGTAGGGTTTGAGTAGTGTGTGATTGCGAGGAGCTGTAGGGTTTGAGTAGTGTGTGATTGTGAGGAGCTGCAGGGTTTGAGTAGTGTGTGATTGTGTGGAGCTGCAGGGTTTGAGTAGTGTGTGATTGTGAGGAGTTGTAAGGTTTGAGTAGTGTGTGATTGTGAGGAGCTGAAGGGTTTGAGTAGTGTGTGATTGCGAGAAGCTTTAGGGTTTGAGTAGTGTGTGATTGTGTGGAGCTGCAGGGTTTGAGTAGTGTGTTATTGTGAGGAGTTGTAGGGTTTGAGTAATGTGTGATTGTGAGGAGCTGAAGGGTTTGAGTAGTGTGTGATTGCGAGGAGCTGTAGGGTTTGAGTAGTGTTGATTGTGAGGAGCTGCAGGGTTTGAGTAGTGTGTGATTGTGAGGAGCTGCAGGGTTTGAGTAGTGTGTGATTGTGGGAACTGCAGGGTTTGAGTAGTGTGTGATTGTGAGGAGCTGAAAGATTTGAGTAGTGTGTGATTGTGAGGAGCTGAAGGGTTTGAGTAGTGTGTGCTTGCGAGGAACTGCAGGGTTTGAGTAGTGTGTGATTGTGAGGAGCTGTAGGGTTTGAGTAGTGTGTGATTGTGAGGAGCTGCAGGGTTTGAGTAGTGTGTGATTGTGAGGAGCTGCAGGGTTTGAGTAGTGTGTGATTGTGAGGAACTGCAGGGTTTGAGTAGTGTGTGATTGCGAGGAGCTGTAGGGTTTGAGTAGTGTGTGATTGTGAGGAGCTGCAGGGTTTGAGTAGTGTGTGATTGTGAGGAACCCTAATGAACTTTCTCTCTCTCTCTCTCTCTCTCTCAATTTTTTTCTCCAAATTTCAAATCACTTTGCTTAATAGGCATGATTGTCAAAAAGAAGTTATTGCCAAAGTACAGAAAGAAAATACAGAATAAATAAAAGATTATATATATATATATATATATATATATATATATATATATATATAGAGAGAGAGAGATAGAGAGAGGAAGAGGTGGATTTCAGTAAAGCAGGAAGACAACGCGACAGGAGGGAGCAGGATTTTGTCGGCTGATTTTATTCTACCCGAGAGACTATAATTGTGAGGTGTGCAGGTATGCACAAGTCAGTTTAATTAAATTGTTCTAGATAATTCTTCATTAGACGGTGCCAAGGGATGTTGTAGGATAAACACAAACGGCGAGACAAATATTCCGTTACGGGAAAAACTGTCGTATCAATACAGTTTTTCATTCTCCAACTGGACTTCTCCTTCAGGAATTTACCGATCCAGTTACCGATATAATTTACAACTATTTGCCTGTTTTTGTAATTTTTTGCTTGGGAATTCTGGAAAAACTGAAAGACCAAATGAAAGTGAAGGGGTTGTTGAATGTTTGGAAATTTTAAAAAGTTTGCAGATCTTGCGGTGAGTCGAGTCATTTTCGAAATACACTTCACAGTCGATCTGTCGGGAGAAATGTTTGGAGTGCTCTTTCAGACATCTGTACGGGTGTTGGCAAAGGTTACCTTTTACTTTATCATTATCAAATACAGCTTCGATTAATGACTGTTTGATTTTTCTAAACATTATTACAGTGATTGTCGAATTTCATTGCATTGATTATATCCCTTTTCCGATATGGTATATGTGTCCATACCTGGTGTAGCAGGTTGTATTTTATCAATGAGGTTTAGTTTTTATTGGATTAGAGTGAGACTCTGGTGTTCTCCTTATCTCCGCCTATCTGAGCAGGGAACCATGCTAACTTTGGTAGCCCACAGGTACTGAATATGTCTCTGAATGTGAAATTCAGTGTCCAGTATTTATACATGAATTTTTCCTGTCATGAATCCATGCCATTCTGCAATGAAAAAAGTGTTGGTTAATCTTTAGAGCAATCACTATTAGCACCTAAAAAGCGACAAAATGTCCTTTTTCCGAGAAATTCCTACAAAAACTTAAACTACACCGAGGTTTACTGAAGATTTGAGGCTAACTCTTTCAACCTTGGAATAATTCCCCGAGGTATCCTATCCTGAAGTTTGTCCGGTTTACTTAAGTCTGCACAACACCTCAGTAAATCTCGATTAAATTTTACCGGGACACACTGAGGATTGTCTGGCCCACTTAAGTTCAGAGACCACATCGGTATTCTTCGGGAAAATTTCTCCGAAGTTTGTCTGCGAGGTCGGTGCTCACAGCAGAACAAAGGGGAGGGGTGAAGACAGTCAAAACACAGGCCTCATTAAAGACCTCCCTCCAGTACTGCAGTCCAGAGACCAAATAATTATGCATATTACCAGTACTGCCTGTTCAACGAGGTTACAGTGTAATTAAGCCAGGCCGTAGATGCAGCCCAGATGAAGTACGGGCTTAATTCAGCCTGCTCTGTCTGTGCTGAATTACATACAAGAACTGGCAAAGGGCGAACCGCCACTGTTTCAGTCAGAAAAACAAAAACACATGTTCAGTATTCAGGATATATTCAATCTGCAAACTAAAAAATACGATTTTGTTCGGTTGGAAAAACGGCCTGATGCAGAGACAGTCCTCATTCGGTACATGACAAAGTGTTTTTGGTGGAGAGGAATCTTTTGAAAGGGGAGCCTTACACTGAGAACATCATCCACATCAGAACAACATCATCCACTTCCTTACAGTGATAACGACAAACAACAAAAAATTATGATTCTGTTGTTGCCAGGCCATGTTTCTGTACCAAGCATTGTTCTGATTCAGTCCATGTCATATTTTGTATTTTGCCTCTCTTGCCTTGCCATGTCTGTGTCCTGCCTTTACTCATATTCACTGTTTAGATGATTATTCTGGTTTGTGTATTTCTCCATGCCCTGCATTGCACGTCATTGCACATATTCCCGTTTTGTGTGCCACGTTTTCAGGTGATTTCATGGTTTCTGGGTTTCCAATCTCGTTTGCTTCCTTCGCCTTGCTGTTCTATCTTTACTAATGAATACTAACAGTTAATTATTTTGGATTACTCACAATAAGTAACATTGTTTTCAGTACTAACTTACTAAGGAGCACTAAGGGATTGTATTGCGGCACATTACTTAATGCAACAAGCTCTCCGCACTCGCTCTGCTCTTATCTCCGCCCCTCGCCTCACACTACTTTACTGCAATTCAGCGGATTCTCTGCACCCTGTTAGGGCCTGAGCACCAAACGATGCCAGAGCCCGGAACGGGTCCTGCCACCGAAGGTGCAAGAAACCTACTGTTTTTGAAGGGATTTTTATTATTATTATTATTATTTTTATTTTTATTTTTTTTTAATTCTTCTGCGAGAATGCATTTTTGAGGGCCTTGCCATGCGCGAAAACTCACAAAAATTTGCATATACGCCAAGTGAGCTGAAAATGACGAACTATTTATATTCGTGAGCTTGGGCGTGCCCTAGTGGATCAATAGCGCCACCAAACACACGGCCATTTTGGAACGCACTCGCTCTGATTCTCACGAAATTTGGTGGGGCCATAGTAGTCATAATTATAAAGTTTTTTGTTAATTTTTTTAAAAAAAAATTTCGCCTCACAGGAAGTGAGCTATGAGCCATTTCCTGTGTTTTTCCAGATTTTACGAATACATTTTTGAGGGCTTAATCATCCTCCAAAACTCGCCAAACTTTGCTCAGAGGTTAAAAATATGAATCTCTTCAAATTGATATCCCATGTGGCACTGGATATGACATTATGGCTCTATAGCGCCCCCTAATACTTAATTGCATTTTTAAGGGCCTCAGGATGCTCAAAAACTCACAAAATTTTGCACACATATTTATCCACTTGGAACTTGTACTATGATATAGGGTTTACAGATGGGCGTGGCAAAATGGCAATATAGCGCCCCTAGAATATTTCAATGAAGCAGCCCTTGCAGCCTGTTTAATGTTCATGTCCGAAATTCGGTGTCCATGTGGACTATCCCGAGACCTAAAAAAAGTTTCTTAGTGCCATCACCTAGACTGAAAAGGAAGTCTGCCATTTTTAATTGACATTTCAACTTTTTAAAAATTTTTTGTCATTAATAGGCATCATACTTTAACAAACTCCTCCGAGAGATTTTATCCAATCCACTTAAAATTTGGCGAGTGACATCATAAGACTTTTCCGATGTTAAATTGCGAATTGTGGTTTTTTGGATATATCGAATGATGTATCCGTGACGTTGCGGCAAATTTCAATGTTTCGCCATGAAATGGGAATTGATTTTACTCTCGCATACTTCGTGAGATTTGCCCGAAACTTTATAGGCAATTCTGATGTATAATTGATGCTATATTTGCAAATTAACTCGTAGAGCGGTAAATGCAGCTATTATTTTTTAGTGATTTAAGATCACAAATAATCAAACCTGTTGAAAACCTACCATGTTGCAACTTGTTGGGAAGCTCTTTTTTTATCAAGTCACAACATGATGGGTTTTCCACAGCACAAGATAATTCAATTTATATTTTAAAAAAATTATTTCAGTGCTCTAGGGGGTCAAAATTATTTTATTTTCCCGAAGCAGGTGTAAGTGAATATTTTCGCCATTTAGCTCCATTCACTCCTTTTCATTGAGGACTATCACTTGATCACCGTCCTGGTGAATTACAATCAATTTGGGTACAATGGAATTTGCCAAAGCGTTAGCGCGCTGTGAATGGTATCATTGGAGTACAGAAGTTTAAAGCAGACCTTTTATTAACAGTGTGCATTACTGAACTGTGTTAATGATTAGCTTATTTTCATTTTCTCTCAACAGGAAATCCAAACCTTGTGGAAGGGGGAAGAAGTTACAGTTGCAATCTCTCTCTCTCTCTCTCTCTCTCTCTCTCTCTCTCTCAGGTACCACGCAGACACACACACTCACACGTGCACACACACGCGTGTGCTCACGCGCACACAGAGTTTCACCAGTCGGACTGGCAGGATAACGCCGCTCCATAGAGGTGGAATTCATTATCACAGTCTCTACATTTCATATTAACAACAACAAAAACAATGACAAAAATGATGCCTTTTCTGGCGGTGCGTGGCAGTAAAGTGCCCTGACCTTCACATTTACTTCACTGCGTGGGCCTTTGTTGAACTCGAGTGGAAATAGCGCTTCATGAACTGAGAAGCCTTTGTACTGCTGAAGTGCAGCAAAGAAACTGGACAACTAAGCCAATTTTCCAGGGTCTTCCTGGCCAGAAATTTTCACATATTTAGGAACTTAGTAGGCTTAGTAGACTGTCCTGTGTCATAAACAAATGGCAATAAGCATAATTTATGACACTGCTGTGGAAATAGGAGCGAAGGCCAGTGGATTCTGAGGCAGACCGACTGTAGGACCGGCAGGAATTGACACGGTGACCTGAGGAGGGTTTTTTCTAAAATGGACACCAGTCCAAAATTAGCCCAATTTGAGATGTCTCATGCAGCGGGCATGGGGGAGATGGAGCTGACTGAACTGGCTGTCCCGAACCTGTGTACACACACCAGCTCTGATATCATCCCCAATACCGTCAGTGACATCACCATCAACACCAGCACGGACATCACCACCAACACCGTCAGTAACATCAATGACAACTACAGCACTGACATCACCACCAATACCGTCAGTGACATCACCACCAACACCAACACCAACACTGACATGACCACCAACACCATCAGTAACATCACTGACAACACCACCAATACTGTCAGTGACATCACTAACAACACCAGCGCTGACATCACTACCAATACTGTCAGTGACATCACTGACAACACCAGCACTGACATCACCACCAATACCATCAGTGACATCACTGATAACACCAGCACTGACGTCACCACCAATCCTGCCAGTGACATCACTGACAACACCAGCACTGACATCACCACCAATACCGTCAGTAACATCACTGACAACACCAGCACTGACATCACTAACAACACCGGCACTGACATCACTACCAATACTGTCAGTGACATCACTAACAACACCAGCACTGACATCACCACCAATACTGTCAGTGATATCACTAACAACACCAGCGCTGACATCACTACCAATACTGTCAGTGACATCACTTACAACACCAGCGCTGACATCACTACCAATACTGTCAATGACATCACTAACAACACCAGCGCTGACATCACTACCAATACTGTCAATGACATCACTAACAACACCTGCACTGACAGCACCACCAATGAGATCACGATCTGCTGTGACACTAGTAGAGAAAGTGACATCACTCATGCTGAAATCCTGAACCACACTGTCACCGGCGCCACAACGTTCAGCGACCAGACCTGGGAGCCCCCATGTGACCCCGGTGGGGGGCGGAGCCGAGGGCAGCGTTTCGGGGGTTTGGTGCAGGGGTGCCAGTGGGATTTGGAGGAATCACCCAGCGTGGTGTCCGGCCTCTTTATCACCATGGGCTTCTGCATCGCAGTCATCATCATCTTCTCCACCACCGGACGGGTGAGGGGGGTGTGGTGAAGGAGTGGCAGTGGGGGAATATTTAGGGTATGTTTGGGGTATCTTTAGGGTATATTTAGGGGATTTTAGCAGCACTGTAGAGTTTTCTGATCAAAGGCAGAGTGATGCAGTAGGGGGCACTGGCCCTTAAAGCAGCGAGGTTGGTGCTTCAAATCTGGCCCTGGGCATTAGCATGTGGCGTTAGCATGTTTGCTCTGTGGTCATGTTAGGGTCGGCTTCCTCCCAACAGTCCATAGATACGCATGTCAGGCATCAGAGTATTTCAGTACTGAGAGTTAATCATAATGACATCTGAGAATTTCCGTCTGACGTGTTAATCATTACATTCCTCCCTCCCTCTCTCTCTCAGAGTGTGAGTGCGCACGCTGGTTCTCTGCTGGTGGTGTGCGTGCTCCTGTGTGTTTGCACACTCCTGCTCGCTGCTCTGCTCTGGCTGCCGGCGGCTCGGCGCTGTGGAGGCGCTCTCGCACTCTTTGTCTGGGGGATGCTCTACATCACCGCCATCGTGTTCATCTTCACGGGGGGGCCAGTGTCCGCCTGGGAGCAGGTATCTCACTGGGGCGGGCGATGCGCAGATTGTTCAAACACACCAGACGCCTTCACCGGCTCTGGGAGCAGGTATCTCACTGGGGCGGGCGATGCGCAGATTGTTCAAACACACCGGACACCTTCACCGGCTCTGGGAGCAGGTATCTCACTGGGGCAGGCGATGCGCAGACTGTTCAAACACACCGGACACCTTCACCGGCTCTGGGAGCAGGTATCTCACTGGGGCGGGCGATGCGCAGACTGTTCAAACACACCGGACACCTTCACCGGCTCTGGGAGCAGGTATCTCACTGGGGCGGGCGATGCGCAGACTGTTCAAACACACCGGACACCTTCACCGGCTCTGGGAGCAGGTATCTCACTGGGGCGGGCCATGCGCAGATTTTTCAAACACACCGGACACCTTCACCGGCTCTGGGAGCAGGTATCTCACTGGGGCGGGCGATGCGCAGATTGTTCAAACACACCGGACACCTTCACCGGCTCTGGGAGCAGGTATCTCACTGGGGCGGGCGATGCGCAGATTGTTCAAACACACCGGACGCCTTCACCGGCTCTGGGAGCAGTTATCTCACTGGGGCGGGTGATGCGCAGATTGTTCAAACACACCGGACGCCTTCACCGGCTCTGGGAGCAGGTATCTCACTGGGGCGGGCGATGCGCAGACTGTTCAAACACACCGGACACCTTCACCGGCTCTGGGAGCAGGTATCTCACTGGGGCGGGCGATGCGCAGATTGTTCAAACACACCGGACACCTTCACCGGCTCTGGGAGCAGGTATCTCACTGGGGCGGGCGATGCGCAGACTGTTCAAACACACCGGACACCTTCACCGGCTCTGGGAGCAGGTATCTCACTGGGGCGGGCGATGCGCAGACTGTTCAAACACACCGGACGCCTTCACCGGCTCTGGGAGCAGGTATCTCACTGGGGCGGGCGATGCGCAGATTGTTCAAACACACCGGACGCCTTCACCGGCTCTGGGAGCAGGTATCTCACTGGGGCGGGCGATGCGCAGATTGTTCAAACACACCGGACGCCTTCACCGGCTCTGGGAGCAGGTATCTCACTGGGGCGGGCGATGCGCAGATTGTTCAAACACACCGGACACCTTCACCAGCTCTGGGAGCAGGTATCTCTCTGGGGCGGGCGATGCGCAGATTGTTCAAACACACCGGACACCTTCACCAGCTCTGGGAGCAGGTATCTCACTGGGGCGGGCGATGCGCAGATTGTTCAAACACACCGGACGCCTTCACCGGCTCTGGGAGCAGGTATCTCACTGGGGCGGGCGATGCGCAGATTGTTCAAACACACCGGACGCCTTCACCGGCTCTGGGAGCAGGTATCTCACTGGGGCGGGCGATGCGCAGATTGTTCAAACACACCGGACACCTTCACCGGCTCTGGGAGCAGGTATCTCACTGGGGCGGGCGATGCGCAGATTGTTCAAACACACCGGACACCTTCACCGGCTCTGGGAGCAGGCATCTCACTGGGCCGGGCGATGCGCAGATTGTTCAAACGCACCGGACGCCTTCACCGGCTCTGGGAGCAGGTATCTCACTGGGGCGGGCGATGCGCAGACTGTTCAAACACACCGGACGCCTTCACCGGCTCTGGGAGCAGGTATCTCACTGGGGCGGGCGATGCGCAGACTGTTCAAACACACCGGACGCCTTCACCGGCTCTGGGAGCAGGTATCTCACTGGGGCGGGCGATGCGCAGACTGTTCAAACACACCGGACACCTTCACCGGCTCTGGGAGCAGGTATCTCACTGGGGCGGGCGATGCGCAGACTGTTCAAACACACCGGACGCCTTCACCGGCTCTGGGAGCAGGTATCTCACTGGGGCGGGCGATGCGCAGACTGTTCAAACACACCGGACGCCTTCACCGGCTCTGGGAGCAGGTATCTCACTGGGGCGGGCGATGCGCAGATTGTTCAAACACACCGGACGCCTTCACCGGCTCTGGGAGCAGGTATCTCACTGGGGCGGGCGATGCGCAGACTGTTCAAACACACCGGACGCCTTCACCGGCTCTGGGAGCAGGTATCTCACTGGGGCGGGCGATGCGCAGACTGTTCAAACACACCGGACGCCTTCACCAGCTCTGGGAGCAGGTATCTCACTGGGGCGGGCGATGCGCAGACTGTTCAAACACACCGGACGCCTTCACCGGCTCTGGGAGCAGGTATCTCACTGGGGCGGGCGATGCGCAGACTGTTCAAACACACCGGACGCCTTCACCGGCTCTGGGAGCAGGTATCTCACTGGGGCGGGCGATGCGCAGACTGTTCAAACACACCGGACGCCTTCACCGGCTCTGGGAGCAGGTATCTCACTGGGGCGGGCGATGCGCAGATTGTTCAAACACACCAGACGCCTTCACCGGCTCTGGGAGCAGGTATCTCACTGGGGCGGGCGATGCGCAGACTGTTCAAACACACCGGACGCCTTCACCGGCTCTGGGAGCAGGTATCTCACTGGGGCGGGCGATGCGCAGACTGTTCAAACACACCGGACGCCTTCACCGGCTCTGGGAGCAGGTATCTCACTGGGGCGGGCGATGCGCAGACTGTTCAAACACACCGGACGCCTTCACCGGCTCTGGGAGCAGGTATCTCACTGGGGCGGGCGATGCGCAGACTGTTCAAACACACCGGACACCTTCACCGGCTCTGGGAGCAGGTATCTCACTGGGCGGGCGATGCGCAGACTGTTCAAACACACCGGACGCCTTCACCGGCTCTGGGAGCAGGTATCTCACTGGGGCGGGCGATGCGCAGATTGTTCAAACACACCGGACGCCTTCACCGGCTCTGGGAGCAGGTATCTCACTGGGGCGGGCGATGCGCAGACTGTTCAAACACACCGGACGCCTTCACCGGCTCTGGGAGCAGGTATCTCACTGGGGCGGGCGATGCGCAGACTGTTCAAACACACCGGACGCCTTCACCGGCTCTGGGAGCAGGTATCTCACTGGGGCGGGCGATGCGCAGACTGTTCAAACACACCGGACGCCTTCACCGGCTCTGGGAGCAGGTATCTCACTGGGGCGGGCGATGCGCAGACTGTTCAAACACACCGGACGCCTTCACCGGCTCTGGGAGCAGGTATCTCACTGGGGCGGGCGATGCGCAGACTGTTCAAACACACCGGACACCTTCACCGGCTCTGGGAGCAGGTATCTCACTGGGGCGGGCGATGCGCAGACTGTTCAAACACACCGGACGCCTTCACCGGCTCTGGGAGCAGGTATCTCACTGGGGCGGGCGATGCGCAGACTGTTCAAACACACCGGACACCTTCACCGGCTCTGGGAGCAGGTATCTCACTGGGGCGGGCGATGCGCAGACTGTTCAAACACACCGGACGCCTTCACCGGCTCTGGAGCAGGTATCTCACTGGGGCGGGCGATGCGCAGATTGTTCAAACACACCGGACGCCTTCACCGGCTCTGGGAGCAGGTATCTCACTGGGGCGGGCGATGCGCAGACTGTTCAAACACACCGGACGCCTTCACCGGCTCTGGGAGCAGGTATCTCACTGGGGCGGGCGATGCGCAGACTGTTCAAACACACCGGACACCTTCACCGGCTCTGGGAGCAGGTATCTCACTGGGGCGGGCGATGCGCAGACTGTTCAAACACACCGGACGCCTTCACCGGCTCTGGGAGCAGGTATCTCACTGGGGCGGGCGATGCGCAGACTGTTCAAACACACCGGACGCCTTCACCGGCTCTGGGAGCAGGTATCTCACTGGGGCGGGCGATGCGCAGACTGTTCAAACACACCGGACGCCTTCACCGGCTCTGGGAGCAGGTATCTCACTGGGGCGGGCGATGTGCAGACTGTTCAAACACACCGGACACCTTCACCGGCTCTGCCCTTCTCCTGTCTCCTGCAGGAGGCCCTAAAACGGCTGGTCAGTAAAACCAGATTCTGGTTGATTAGAGGAGATTGAGGCTCATAAGAGAAGGTTCATTGATAAAAGGGGCTGTTATTGGTTCTGGTTAGTAAGATGAGGCTCTGGTCAGTAAAGCTGTGCGGTTTGGGAAATGAAGGCTCTGCTTTTTGGGTGAAGTTTCTCGCTGACAAGATGTGGTTGTGGTGAGTAAGAATGTGCTTTGATTTAGTGTTACACCGATACCGATACCAGTATCGGGTATCTGCCCGATACCTTGTTGATATGGTTGAACTCGTACTCATCCACATTTTCCGATACCGCGCACCGATACCACTTAATGTAAGATGCAAGGTAACTGCCTGCTCAGGGTCGCATAGGCTACAGTATGTTGTACTGTCTGACTTCTATATCTAGGGGGAGACAGCGAGTTAGAAAAAATATGGTATAGTCACTTTATAGTCATCACATCACATGCAGGCATACGCGCATACACACCAGAGGTGTATAGTAAAGAAGTACATGTAGGCAACTTCGTTATAGTACTTAAGTAGTTTTTTTGAGGATTTGTACTTACCTAGAGTTTTTTTTTTAACCGGGACTTCTACTCTACTACATTTAAAAGATAAAAGTATGCTTTTTCTTCGTTACTTTGACACTGGCCACTTCACTACACGTTATAAATTAAAATGTGTATAGAATTCCTAATCTAAGGATTATCTGGATGCGGCGTGTTCAAGAAGAACAGCGCTTTCGGCAGGGTATCTTGCGTTTTGTGCAGATGTTTCTGCCAGCGGACATGGAGCTGCAAATTTATGCACGCAGTTACAATATTCTACCACTAGATGACTCACCTGGATCAGTTATTATCCCCCGCCAACACGAAGTGTGAGGGGGATATAGGTTTGACCTCCGTCCGTCTGTCCGTCCGTGCGTGTGTGCCTGCGTCCGTCCGTCCGTCTGAGACGGACCTTGATGAAGTTGATGGAGTTCGAAAATAAGAAGCAAACGATTGGCGGGGGATGTTGTAGACCATGTCGACTTGTTGAATATTTACAAGCAAGCCGAGCTCGCACAAGCACACGCCCACAATCTCACACACACAGAGACTTAGAATTGTGAATCTTATTTTACTACAAATATATCAGTAACACATTAAACATTTTAGTTGTGGTTCAGTTAAATCTTTTTTTTCATTTGTCATTTGTGTAATTGAAATATGGCAATACCACACACTTTTTAAATGATGCCTTGTTTGCTTGGAAAGTTATTATTGAGTTGAGTAGGATTGAGAATGCTAGTTCTAAGGCTTTTTGTTGGGCCTAAATACAGAAAGATTTTTATCAGTTAGGCCTACTCTTTTTTTTTTTTGGAAATGGCCATGTGTGAATCATTTGATACTGGCATCTTTTAGGCTTGTTATAAAAAGAAAATAAAACCTAGTGTACTCTGAAATTGCCATTGTATTTTTCTGGAAAACATTTCAGAAATATCAGTATCGGTACTCGGTATCGGTAAGTACACAAAATAAAATACTCGTACACATAGCCTATCGGTTTTTAAAAAGGTGGCATTGGTGCATCCCTACTTTGGTCAGTAGTTCATTAGACTCTGGTGGGCTGGCAGGTTAGGGAATGGAGGTTCTGCTTGGTACTGGTTGTCAAAAGAAGCTTATGGAAGATAAGTGGGTTTCTGGTTCACAAGAATAGTGTTTTGGTTGGTCAGAAAATACAGTGGATAAGAAGATCTTGTTCAGTGAGTGTGCACAGCAAATATGGGAGTGTTAAAAATTCAGTGTCAGTGTTAAATAAAGAGTGTTGGTGTTGTATTAACACCACATTGATTTAAAACAACACTGCACGTGGTGCTTTTGTCAAAGTAATGTTGTTAAATCAGGGTGTTGATAATATTGGTGTTAAACCAATCTGGATTGGTGTAGATCAAATCACATCCTTACGTCTTACATAGCTCTAAGAGTTCTAGAATGTTTGAGGGATTGAAGAAAAATTTCCAAGCGAGCCATCGCCATTTTAACAACAAATAGTTTTAAACCAACACAAACTGAGCGTTAAAAATTTAACACTTTCAGAAGTGTTAATTTTACACTGCACAGTGTGGACACATATAGACACTTTATGGGTGTTAAATCAACACTAGCTAATTTGCTGTGTAAGTTCTGGTTGGCAGGGCATTTGCCAGGAATTTTGGGCCCCCTGACAGAAAATCAGTGTGGGCCCCCGCCCCCGACTTTTCATTGCAATTTTTTTTACGAATAAGTATCACGGGGTTATTCTTTATTTTTCTCTTTCTCAGTGTTCTTGGCAGTGCCCTAATGCAATACACCCAATTTTTCTTTTTTTTTTTACGATTAACCACTCAACAAAGAGTCAGGGTATCTTTATGAAAATTATGAATCATTAGTTGTCTTATTTATATGCTGTCACTCGCTACCAAAAACATTGTCAGACTGCTGGTGGTGAGGGTCTGTTGCTGGGTCAGGTTCGGATTAAGTTACCACAGCTGATTCTGGAGCAGCAGTACATAAAGGTTTAATTGTTCCATTTCATATTACTTTTGTAAACATTTTAAGTTATGTTCGATGGAACAACTGAGGAAGAACCAACCTACAGAGTCTGAGAATAAGCAAAATCTGAATGGGTTCTCAGTACCATAGCTCTATGAACTCAGCTTCATTTTGCTATTGTTAAGAGGGCAAGTTCTGTAAAATTACCCCCTGCGTGAACAAGACTTATGTCAACAGGCTAAAGTAGCAGTTCAGTTTTAGAAAATACTTATGTAAGAGGGTAAAAGTAATGTCAGCCATGTCAAGCAATTATTAAAGTTACACCTGAGGTTACCACACTGACTGCATGTATTTCGCTAGCCAAACCCAGCCTGGACAGGCACTTATGGGTAGAGAGCTGACAGGCGAATGATAACCTTACCGATCTCTTCTATGGATGATCTAGTTAATAACTGATTAATGTCATTCTTGTCCAGCGATTATTTACTCAGCTGACCGCATGTTACATTAACGTAGTGACGTAACGTTAGCAGCTGAATAGCCAGCCTGAACAGCTAACATAGCAATACTCTCACCTTTCTTTGAAAATAATTTTTTGGACATCATATTCGCAAAGGCGGGACTCCCTGTTTGTAGCTTTAGTTCGCAACCTCGCCAGCAAAAACACAATTTTCTGAGAGGAGCAGGAAGCATGGACCGAACCATTTCTTAAGAAGGGGGGTGGGGTTAGGGAAATGTATTTCATCAATATTGCATGCCTTAATGGCTTTGTTTAAAAGCTGATGCACAATAACTGTGCAATTTATTTTAATGTGACATATTCTACTGTTGTCACAAAAGGGTTTAATTCAATCTTCTGTCTCTCTCATGCCCTCTATTGCTTTCTCTCTCTCTCTCTCTC
Source organism: Gymnothorax reevesii (assembly GCA_029721435.1). Taxonomy (NCBI): domain Eukaryota; kingdom Metazoa; phylum Chordata; class Actinopteri; order Anguilliformes; family Muraenidae; genus Gymnothorax; species Gymnothorax reevesii. Next base: position 8,261,798 of record CM056579.1, on the reverse strand, counting down.
TCTCTCTCTCCCTCCCTCTCTCCCTAGGTTGCATTCTTCCTCCTCCTGTCTGTCTCGGTGTACTCTGTGTTGCCGCTCTCTCTGCCGTGGGCTCTGGCGTTTGGGTTCGGCTCGACTGTGTCTCACATCATCATCATCAGTGTGTATGTCCCCGTCACCAGCCCTCTGACACCTGACCTGGCTGTACAGGTGAGTCGCTTACTCGCACTCAAAAACACACACTCACACACACACTCACACGCACACATGTGCACACACAGACGCACGCAGGCTCACACATACACTCTGACGACACACATGCTCTTGTGCGCACACACACACACACTCACACACAAATAAACACACACACATGCACACTCTCACTCGCATACACACTCAGTTTTGGTTTATCTACACCAAGGACTGAGAAATTATTTCTATACCATATAAGATCAAGGCTAATCTTAACCCTATATTAACCACTGAAGCATATCTGCTACCTAAAGTGAAAGGGTTAACAGCCTGGACACCCTGTTGGTTTTGTTTCTTATTGCCAAATAAACATTTGAGAATAACTTGAATGGTCCGTCACTTTAATTTTTTCATTAGCATTATTTCCCCAAATGTAGCAGATTTGCTACAATTTGAAAACGTGGGACAAATGAGTCAAAATTTTTTGGTCTACTGCTTTTCAAATAATGGCCCAAAATAAACATTTTTGCATACAGAAATAATTTTAACACAATTGGAAATGGGTTTGGCTAAAAGAGGGTTAACGCAAACGAGATTGGTCGCCGCGCCACTATCTAAGCAGAGGTAACCAATGCTATTGTTACCATAGTCAGTTTGACCTCCCTCAAGGGAAATTTACAGCCAAAAAAACCAAATAATGCTTTTATTATTTTTGGCATGTTTAATTTATTTTTAGAACAAGATTACATATTACACCAAAGGCTTATAAAACTCCTCGTTTCGGAACATTGACCAGACATATGTATATATTTTGTAGCATAATTTAATTGTTGATTAATAGGGCTGTCAGAATAATTAATCGCGATTAATTAAAGCGCAATAAAAGTAACTGCCACTATGAGGCAGACAGACGTGATTGCTTATTACCTTTTCTATGACACATACCTAATGCGGTCATTTTGAAATGCTTCCGGGAAGAAAACTGTGATTTGAAGTCCACTAATTACCAGCCAGGTTGGACAGCCTCCATCGCCTTGGCATAATTAGCTCACCTTAAATCATTTCCCTCGTACTTTGCCTCACTTACAATCAAGCCATTTATTCAGCCAACTGACTAATCAAAACCAAAATGTGGTGTAGAATGATTAAGAAGTGATAATGAGAAGCAGACGGACCTAACCAGCTTGCCATGTTAGATTGAAAAAATTTCAATAATCTAGAATAGCAGACCTCTGAATTCCACCTTTCATCAAGGAATTTTGTATGCATTATTAAAGATATTTCTTTAAAAAAATGAAGTTATTCAAAGATGGCCCTGGTTTTAAGAGCTTAAAAATATAGGCTACGTGAAGTGGAAAACATTTTGTGAAGCATACCGAACATGAATGTGAGAGAGAATATGTTTGTATTGCAGACAATAGTCAAATGCACAAAAGATTTGGCAATTAACGTTCAGGCGAATCTTTGCCACAAATTTGAGGCATTTTTTATTAGATCATTGAACGAGAGTGATTTAAAATAATGTAACTCATAGCACTTGATTTTATTTACTTTTGAGCGTCTAAATAACCAACAGCGAAGGTGGAAAACATTTTGTTTAAGCGTATAGAACGTGACATGTAAATTGTTAACGAATTTGAAAATCTTTTAATATAACGATGCAGCCTGGTTAGGTCTGTCTGCTTCTCATTCTCTCTTCTTAATCATTATTGGCTACATTTTGGTTTTGATTTGTCAGTTGGCTGAATAAATGGCTTGATTGCAAGTCAGGCAAAGTACACGGGAAATGATTTAAGGTGAGCTAATTATGCCAAGGCGATGGAGACAGTCCAACCTGGCTGGTAATTAGTGGACTTCAAACCAAAGTTTTCTTACCGGAAGCATTTCAAAATGACCGCATTAGGTATGTGTCATTGAAAAGGTAATAAGCAATCACGTCTGTCTGCCTCATAGTGGCAGTTACTTTTATTGCGCTTAAATTAATCGCGATAAATTATTCCGACAGCCCTATTGATTAAGTGATGGCACTTTAAAACGTGAAGTAGTTAATCGGATAAGCACCAGAATTGTTCACTTTCTGCAAAAAGCATGAAACTTAGCACAGGGATAGAACTACCCATAGGGATCGTGAAAAAAAAATGGATGCAAAAAATTCCCGTCCCCTGGTGGCCGCCATATTGAATTTTAATATTGCTACCATTTTTAGCATATTTCTGCCCATAATTCCATTATCTATGGCAGATACAGATGTAATTCCTTCGCCTAACCCCAGGTTTTCAGGCTCAGGGAATCCAATGAAATCATTTTTAATTACTCCCAATATCCGCGATATTGGATTCCAAGATGGCCGCCACCCTGAGAGACATGGCAATATGTTTTTCAAATAATGGCCCAAAATAAATATTTTTGCTTTGGGAAATAATTTTAACACAATTTGAAATGGCTTTGGTTAATAGAGGGTTAACCCCCAACCTAACCATAAACCTAATCTAAAACTTTAACAACTAAACTGAAGGTAAAGCTCAGTCCTACTACTCAGTCTTAAAATTAGCACTTGTCACAGGTCAAGTGATAGTCCAGATGTGACCCGAGACCAAAATCTAAACCTAATCCTTCACGCAGGATTAAACCTTTCCCTCATGCAGACCCAAAAAATGGCTCTATTTTCTCAGACATAACTATCCTCGTGGGGTCTTTTGTCCCCATAAGGCAGGTCTCAGTCCCCACAAGTGAAGAAAAACAGGTACAAATACACATACTCTAGCACACATATATCTGTCTCACATGCAACTATACATGCATGCACAGCCACACACTAGTACACACAAATACACACACTCTCTAACATGCAGAGACACACACATCCTTGTACTGATATCTTCGTTAGGACGTTACATTGACTTCCATTCATTCTTCCTGTGTCTCTACAGCCTTTCACTAATCTTAACAATAAGCAATGTATGCATAACCCAAACCCTTACCCTAACCTTAACCAATCCCTAATTCTAATCTTACCCAAAACCCTTACCCAAACCTAAACCTATCCCTAATTCTAACCTTACCCCAAACCCTTACCAAAACCTTAACCTATCCCTAATTCTAACCTTACCCAAAACCCTTACCCAAACCTTAACCTATCCCTAATTCTAACCTTACCCAAAACCCTTACCCTAACCTTAACCAATCCCTAATTCTAACCTTACCCAAAACCCTTACCCAAACCTAAACCTATCCCTAATTCTAACCTTACCCAAAACCCTTACCCTAACCTTAACCAATCCCTAATTCTAACCTTACCCAAAACCCTTACCCAAACCTAAACCTATCCCTAATTCTAACCTTACCCCAAACCCTTACCCTAAATTTAACCTTTCCCTCATTCTAACCTTACCCAAAACCCTTACCCAAACCTTAACCTATCCCTAATTCTAACCTTACCCAAAACCCTTACCCAAACCTAAACCTATCCCTAATTCTAACCTTACCCCAAACCCTTACCCTAAATTTAACCTTTCCCTCATTCTAACCTTACCCAAAACCCTTACCCAAACCTTAACCTATCCTTAATTCTAACCTTACCCCAAACCCTTATCCAAACCTTAACCAATCCCTCATTCTAACCTTACCCAAAACCCTTACCCAAACCTTAACCTATCCTTAATTCTAACCTTACCCAAAACCCTTACCCAAACCTTAACCTATCCCTAATTCTAACCTTACCCAAAACCCTTACCCAAACCTTAAACTATCCCTAATTCTAACCTTACCCAAAACCCTTACCCAAACCTTAACCTATCCCTAATTCTAACCTTACCCAAAACCCTTACCCAAACCTTAACCTATCCCTAATTCTAACCTTACCCCAAACCCTTAACCTAACCTAAACCTATCCCTAATTCTAACCTTACCCTAACCCTTACCCTAACCTTAGCCTATCCCTAATTCTAACCTTACCCCAAACCCTTACCCTAACCTTAACCTATCCCTAATAATAACCTTTAACCAAACCCCTACCCTAACCTTAACCTATCCTTGATTATAGCCTTTACCAAAACCCTGACCCGAATCTTAACCTATCCCTAATTATCACCTTTAGCCAAACCCTTACCTTAACCTAAATTAATCCTTCCCTACTTCTTTCTCTCTGATGCTTCATCCTCTGTCTCTCTCTCAATATCTCCCTCCCTCTCTCTCTTTCTCTCTCTTTCTCAGCTGGTAGCGAACGCAGTGCTGTTAGTGTGTGGGAACTGTGTAGGAGCGTTCCACAGAAGGCTTATGGAGCGAACACAGCGCAAGTACTCAAAGAACAAAGAGAAATTCCTCAAAGCCAGCTCTCAACGCATACTGAAGAAATACCAACAGGTGCTCACACTCACTTACAACACACCTGTATGCATGCACCATCACACTCTCACATACACTCAAACATCTCACACACTCAAACACTCACTAACAACACACCTGTATGCATGCACCATCACACTCTCACACACACTCAAACATCTCACAAACTCAAACACTCACTAACAACACACCAGTATGCATGCACCATCACACTCTCACACACACTCAAACATCTCACACACTCAAACACTCATTAACAACACACCTGTATGCATGCACCATCACACTCTCAAACACACTCAAACATCTCACACACTCAAACACTCACTTACAACACACCTGTATGCATGCACCATCACACTCTCAAACACACTCAAACATCTCACACACTAAAACACTCACTAACAACACACCTGTATGCATGCACCATCACACTCTCAAACACACTCAAACATCTCACACACTAAAACACTCACTAACAACACACCTGTATGCATGCACCATCACACTCTCAAACACACTGAAACATCTCACACACTCAAACACTCACTAACAGCACACCTGGATGCATGCACCAACAAACTCTCAAACACACTCAAACACTCACTTACAACACACCTGTATGCATGCACCATCACACTCTCACACACACTCAAACATCTCACACACTCAAACACTCATTAACAACACACCTGTATGCATGCACCATCAAACTCTCAAACACACTCAAACACTCACTTACAACACACCTGTATGCATGCACCATCACACTCTCAAACACACTCAAACATCTCATACACTCAAACACTCACTAACAGCACACCTGTATGCATGTACCATCACACTCTCATACACTCTCCAACATCTCACACACTCAGACACTCACTAACAGCACACCTGTATGCATGCACCATCACACTCTCAAACACACTCAAACATCTCACACACTCAAACACTCACGAACAGCACACCTGGATGCATGCACCATCAGACTCTCAAACACACTCAAACATCTTACACACTTAAACACTCACTAACAGCACACCTGGATGCATGCACCATCACACTCTCACACACACTCAAACACACTAACTAACAACACACCAGTATGCATGCACCATCACACTCTCACACACACTCAAACATCTCACACACTCAAAAACTCACTAACAACACACCTGGATGCATGCACCATAACACTCTCACACACACTCAAACACACTAACTAACAACACACCAGTATGCATGCACCATCACACTCTCGCACACACTCAAACATCTCACACACTCAAACACTCACTAACAACACACCTGTATGCATGCACCATCACACTCTCACACACACTCAAACATCTCACACACTCAAACACTCATTAACAACACACCTGTATGCATGCACCATCAAACTCTCAAACACACTCAAACACTCAGTAACAACACACCTGTATGCATGCACCATCACACTCTCAAACACACTCAAACATCTCACACACTCAAACACTCACTAACAGCACACCTGTATGCATGCACCATCACACTCTCAAACACTCTCAAACATCTCACACACTCAGACACTCACTAACAGCACACCTGTATGCATGCACCATCACACTCTCAAACACACTCAAACATCTCACACACTCAAAAACTCACGAACAGCACACCTGGATGCATGCACCATCAGACTCTCAAACACACTCAAACATCTCACACACTTAAACACTCACTAACAGCACACCGGGATGCATGCACCATCACACTCTCACACACACTCAAACATCTCACACACTCAAAAACTCACTAACAACACACCTGGATGCATGCACCATCACACTCTCACATACACTCAAACACACTAACTAACAACACAACTGCATGCATGCACCATCACACTCTCACACACACTCAAACATCTCAGACACTTAAGCACTCACTAACAACACACCTGCATGCATGCACCATCACACTCTCACACACTCTCAAACATCTCACACACTGAAACACTCACTAACAACACACCTGTATGCATGCACCATCACACTCTCACATACACTCAAACATCTCACATACTCAAACACTCACTAACAACACACCTGGATGCATGCACCATCACACTCTCACACACACTCAAACATCTCACACACTTAAGCACTCACTAACAACACACCTGTATGCATGCACCATCACACTCTCACACACACTCAAACATCTCACACACTTAAACACTCACTAACAACACACCTGTATGCATGCACCATCACACTCTCACATACACTCAAACATCTCACATACTCAAACACTCACTAACAACACACCTGGATGCATGCACCATCACACTCTCACACACACTCAAACATCTCACACACTCAAAAACTCACTAACAACACACCTGGATGCATGCACCATCACAATCTCACACACACTCAAACACACTCACTGACAACACACCTGTATGCATGCACCATTACACTCTCACACACACTCAAACATCTCACACACTCAAACACTCACTTACAACACACCTGTATGCATGCACCATCACACTCTCACCCACACTCAAACATCTCACACACTGAAACACTCACTAACAACACACCTGTATGCATGCACCATCACACTCTCACACACACTCAAACATCTCACATACTCAAACACTCACTAACAACACACCAGTATGCATGCACCATCACACTCTCACATACACTCAAACATCTCACACACTCAAACACTCACTAACAACACACCTGTATGCATGCACCATCACACTCTCACACACACTCAAACATCTCACACACTCAAACACTCACTAACAACACACCTGTATGCATGCACCATCACACTCTCACACACACTCAAACATCTCACATACTCAAACACTCACAAACAACACACCAGTATGCATGCACCATCACACTCTCACATACACTCAAACATCTCACACACTCAAACACTCACTAACAACACACCTGTATGCATGCACCATCACACTCTCACACACACTCAAACATCTCACACACTCAAACACTCACTAACAACACACCTGTATGCATGCACCATCACACTCTCACACACACTCAAACATCTCACATACTCAAACACTCACTAACAACACACCAGTATGCATGCACCATCACACTCTCACACACACTCAAACATCTCACACACTTAAACACTCACTAACAACACACCTGTATGCATGCACCATCACACTCTCACACACACTCAAACATCTCACACACTCAAACACTCACTAACAACACACCTGTATGCATGCACCATCACACTCTCACGCACACTCAAACATCTCACATACTCAAACACTCACTAACAACACACCAGTATGCATGCACCATCACACTCTCACATACACTCAAACATCTCACACACTCAAACACTCACTAACAACACACCTGTATGCATGCACCATCACACTCTCACACACACTCAAACATCTCACACACTCAAACACTCACTAACAACACACCTGTATGCATGCACCATCACACTCTCACACACACTCAAACATCTCACACACTCAAACACTCACTAACAACACACCTGTATGCATGCACCATCACACTCTCACAAACACTCAAACATCTCACACGGTCAAACACTCACTAACAACACACCTGTATGCATGCACCATCACACTTTCACAAACACTCAAACATCTCACACACTCAAACACTCACTAACAACACACCTGTATGCATGCACCATCACACTCTCAAACACACTCAAACATCTCACACACTGAAACACTCACTAACAACACACCTGTATGCATGCACCATCAGGCTCTCACATACACTCAAACATCTGACATACTCAAACACTCACTAACAACACACCAGTATACATGCACCATCACACTCTCACACACACTCAAACATCTCACATACTCAAACACTCACTAACAACACACCTGTATGCATGCACCATCACACTCTCACATACACTCAAACACTCACTAACAACACACCAGTATACATGCACCATCACACTCTCACACACACTCAAACATCTCACATACTCAAACACTCACTAACAACACACCAGTATGCATGCACCATCACACTCTCAAACACACTCAAACATCTCACACACTTAAACACTCACTAACAACACACCTGTATGCATGCACCATCACGCTCTCACCTACACTCAAACATCTGACATACTCACACACCCACTAACAACACACCAGTATACATGCACCATCCCACTCTCACACACACTCAAATACACTCACTGACAACACACCTGTATGCATGCACCATCACACTCTCACACACACTCAAACATCTCACACACTCAAACACTCACTAACAACACGCCTGTATGCATGCACCATCACACTCTCACACACACTCAAACATCTCACACACTCAAACACTCACTAACAACACACCTGTATGCATGCACCATCACACTCTCACACACACTCAAACATCTCACACACTCAAACACTCACTAACAACACACCAGTCTGCATGCACCATCACACTCTCACACACACTCAAACATCTCACACACTCAAACACTCATTAACAACACACCTGTATGCATGTACCATCACACTCTCAAACACACTCAAACATCTCACACACTCAAACACTCACTTACAACACACCTTTATGCATGCACCATCACACTCTCAAACAAACTCAAACATCTCACACACTCAAACACTCATTAACAGCAAACCTGTATGCATGCACCATCACACTCTCAATCACTCTCAAACATCTCACACACTCAAACACTCACTAACAACACACCTGTATGCATGCACCATCACACTCTCAAACACACTCAAACATCTCACACACTCAAACACTCACTAACAACACACCTGTATGCATGCACCATCAGACTCTCAAACACACTCAAACATCTCACACACTTAAACACTCACTAACAGCACACCTGGATGCATGCACCATCACACTCTCACACACACTCAAACATCTCACACACTTAAACACTCACTAACAACACACCTGTATGCATGCACCATCACACTCTCACACACACTCAAACATCTCTCACACTCAAACACTCATTAACAACACACCTGTATGCATGCACCATCACACTCTCTCACACACTCAAACATCTCACACACTTAAACACTCACTAACAACACACCTGTATGCATGCACCATCACACTCTCACACACACTCAAACATCTCACACACTCAAACACTCATTAACAACACACCTGTATGCATGCACCATCACACTCTCAAACACACTAAAACATCTCACACACTCAAACACTCACTTACAAAACACCTGTATGCATGCACCATCACACACTCAAACACACTCAAACATCTCACACACTCAAACACTCACTAACAACACACCTGTATGCATGCACCATCACACTCTCAAACACTCTAAAACATCTCACACACTCAAACACTCACTAACAACACACCTGTATGCATGCACCATCACACTCTCAAACACTCTCAAACATCTCACACACTCAAACACTCACTAACAACACACCTGTATGCATGCACCATCACACTCTCACACACACTCAAACATCTCACACACTCAAACACTCACTAACAACACACCTGTATGCATGCACCATCACACTCTCAAACACACTCAAACATCTCACACACTCAAACACTCACTAACAGCACACCTGTATGCATGCACCATCACACTCTCAAACACACTCAAACATCTCACACACTCAAAAACTCACTAACAGCACACCTGGATGCATGCACCATCAGACTCTCAAACACACTCAAACATCTCACACACTTAAACACTCACTAACAGCACACCTGGATGCATGCACCATCACACTCTCACACACACTCAAACATCTCACACACTCAAAAACTCACTAACAACACACCTGCATGCATGCACCATCACACTCTCACACACACTCAAACACACTCACTAACAACACACCTGGATGCATGCACCATCACACTCTCACACACACTCAAACATGTCACACCCTCAAACACTCACTAACAACACACCTGGATGCATGCACCATCACACTCTCACACACACTCAAACATGTCACACCCTCAAACACTCACTAACAACAGACCTGTATGCATGCACCATCACACTCTCACATACACTCAAACACTCACTAACAACACACCAGTATACATGCACCATCACACTCTCACACACACTCAAACATCTCACACACTTAAACACTCACTAACAACACACCTGTATGCATGCACCATCACGCTCTCACATACACTCAAACATCTGACATACTCAAACACTCACTAACAACACACCAGTATACATGCACCATCACACTCTCACACACACTCAAACATCTCACACACTCAAACACTCACTAACAACACACCTGTATGCATGTACCATCACACTCTCACACACACTCAAACATCTCACATACTCAAACACTCACTAACAACACACCAGTATGCATGCACCATCACACTCTCACACACACTCAAACATCTCACATACTCAAACACTCACTAACAACACACCTGGATGCATGCACCATCACACTCTCACACACACTCAAACATCTCACATACTCAAACACTCACTAACAACACACCAGAAGGCATGCACCATCACACTCTCACACACACTCAAACATCTCACACACTCAAACACTCACTAACAACACACCTGTATGCATGCACCATCACACTCTCACACACACTCAAACATCTCACACACTCAAACACTCACTAACAACACACCAGTATGCATGCACCATCACACTCACACACACACTCAAACATCTCACACACTCAAACACTCATTAACAACACACCTGTATGCATGCACCATCACACTCTCACACACACTCAAACATCTCACACACTCAAACACTCATTAACAACACACCTGTATGCATGCACCATCACACTCTCACACACACTCAAACATCTCACACACTCAAACACTCACTTACAACACACCTGTATGCATGCACCATCACACTCTCAAACACACTCAAACATCTCACACACTCAAACACTCACTAACAGCACTCTTGTATGCATGCACCATCACACTCTCAAACACACTCAAACATCTCACACACTCAAACACTCACTA
>CM056579.1:8152672-8245172 GCA_029721435.1 Gymnothorax reevesii | reverse complement strand
TCTGCCTCTCTTTCATTCTTTTCCTGCCTCTCTGTGTCACATTGGAGGTTCTGATATCAAACCCTGAGAATGGATATGTGAGATTCTGTCTCCCCCCTCCATCTCCCTCTCTCTGTCCTCAGAAAAACGAGTGTTTGCGTATTAAGATTCTGGGGGATTGTTATTACTGTGTTTCTGGCCTGCCAGAGTACACGCCCAGCCATGCCTACAACTGCGTGCGCATGGGCCTGGATATGTGCACCGCCATCAAGTGAGTCTGACACCTGTCAATCAATCTTCTCTTCCCAAGGGTGTAGGTTTAATGCGACAATTGGTAAGGACACATATGGAATGGGAGCGTGCACCTGTATGCATGCACCATCACACTCTCAAACATCTCACACACTCAAACACTCACTAACAGCACACCTGTATGCATGCACCATCACACTCTCAAACACACTCAAACATCTCACACACTCAAACACTCACTAACAGCACACCTGGATGCATGCACCATCAGACTCTCAAACACACTCAAACATCTCACACACTTAAACACTCACTAACTGCACACCTGGATGCATGCACCATCACACTCTCACACACACTCAAACATCTCACACACTCAAACACTCACTAACATTACACCTGTATGCATGCACCATCACACTCTCAAACACACTCAAACATCTCACACACTCAAACACTTAGTTAGACGTTAGATTTATGAGAACTTATTTCTTTCATTTTCCCCACTGAGCCAAAGTTGGTTCGGACATTTCGACTTTCAAATGTTATATTTGCTGAACATCATGAAACTAACTTTAATGCTTTCCCTATAATTACATTACCTGTATCGTCAACAGCTCGCTGACATGGTTCCTGCATACAAAATCATACATTAATAATGGCATCATCGCGGGATTTCACCTCATAATTTGATATAATACTTAAATTCACCTATAATTTCTTATATGCACCTGGTTATGTCTGCTACAGCTCGGAACCTGACTACTAGCCAACGTGACAGAAACTACTAGCCAACGTGACAAGGTTTAATTCACTTGTAGAATCTAGCGAACATGATTAACTAACATTAGTTGACATTATTTTCCTGGAAAAAGTAACTTTAGGTAGCCAGCAAGTTTTAACTTTAAATAGCTCATGTTTCTGACTAGATCACTTGCGCCCTGGATGGTTAAAAAAAAAGGTTCTTATATCTCCTCTTGGTTTTCTCCCTCTGTCAGCTGAGTGGCTATAGCTGCGGTTAGCTCGCTGGCTAACAAACTGTTATGTAATGGTTAGCTATGGAAAGGCACTGCAATCACACTTAGTTATGAGAGTGGCAGTTAGCTAGCCCGCTACAGTGCTTAACCGCACCGATCCAAGTTCCCAACATTGCGCATGACATTCTCTTTGGCTGAATATTAATAGCATTAACGGTTACATGGAACGCTCTCAGACAATGAAATTTCCATAAAATTGATACGTACCAAACGTAATATGAATTATATGTCATGAGTTGGGCTATGAGAGAAGTGCTATAGTTGTGCGATGAAGAAAAATCTGGAACAAATGCCAAATTACAATTCTCATCTACGGGGAAGCCATTGCAAACACATGTAATTAAAGCCGGCGATCCAGTTGCGCATCTCAAGCCCCGCTTTTGACAAAAATGAATATTCATGACCTGAATAGAGTGGTCAATTTACGGTTGACTTTTAGCCTTCAGATAGCCACGCCCTTTCAACCAATCAAATGCTAGAATGCATAAATAGGTTGTCTTGGAGACATAGCTTCCACAACTGGGACTAATATGGCTTATCTGGAAAAATGATGAGAAGGACTTCGCTGAAATATTGGTTGGGACAATCTGGCCACCCAAATACCGTCCGTCCGTAAACCTACGCCCTTATCTCACAGACAAACCCTCCCATCCTCTCGACCACACCTGTCTGTCTGTAGCTCCAGTGTACCTAATATTTCTGACTTGTCAGTCTCTAGGCCGTAATTTGATTTGTGCCGTTAAGTTAGCAGCTTGTGCTGCAGTTGTTCTCCAGATATTATACAGCATCACTCAACCCCCCCCCACCCCCCCACCCTCCCAGCTTCATCTGAGAGGCACAAATCATGGGTTCGATTCTGGTTTTACTGCTGCGTGGTCAAGAGCAGCGCAGAGCTATACCCTGTCAAAATTCCCCAAACTGTCTTGATGAACATGTGGTTTACCAGTGATGTTTTTATTAGAACAAATTGTAGATTTTTTTATTTCTATAAAATGTGGGGATGACAAAATGATCATGATTCAAATTCTATTGAAATTCTGTCTCACTTATTCACTAACTTAGGTTATTCAGTGAATGCGCCAGTTTCTCTGAGGGTGTGTGTGCGGTTTGCATGAGTAGCCGTTGCTGTGTGTGTTGAGTGTTGGGGGGTGAGGCTTGTGGGTGGATATTGTTCTGCCTGTGTTTTTCAGGGGCCCTGTTGGAAGGTTTGTTTTAAACTCCCTATGACTTATTTTCTTCTCTCTCATTGTCCATCCCTCTCTCTCTCCCTTCATCTCTCATATATGCCAACTCTACTGCTTTCGGAGCGTTTCATTCTGAAAAAACGCCCCAAAAACGGTAGTCTACCGCCAAAAGCGGTAGAGTTGGCATATATGCTCTCTCCCCATGTCATTCACCCTCTGTCATCCCGCTCTTTCTGGTCTCTTCTTCAGTAAACTGCGAGAGGCTACGGGGGTGAACATTAGCATGCGTGTAGGTGTACACACGGGGTATGTTCTGAGCGGCGTGATTGGTCTGCAGAAGTGGCAGTATGACGTCTGGTCACATGATGTCACTTTGGCCAATCACATGGAGTCTGGAGGCCTCCCTGGGTAAGATTTCTCCCCATGGCTGCGCTCTGTACCGCTCCTGTAGGCCTTCGCTTGTGCGGTGTGAGATGAGATTTTATAAACCGTGGGCAGTGACCTGCATGGTGTGCGGAGGCTGCATGCTGTCGGATGTCTGGAATTAATATGAAGGGCTGAATTGTGAGGGTTAGGAAGCTGAATTTGGGGTTAAAAAGCAAAATTTAGTGGGACATGGGGTTACAGTTTAGTGTTTGGCTCTTTCAGGAGGGTCCACATTACAGAGGAGACGCTGAAGCACCTTCACGGGGCCTTTGGGGTGGAAGAGGGGAACGGGGCCAGCAGGAACGCCTACCTCCAGGGCAGGGGCACTTTCCTCATCATCGACCCCCAAAACCAGAGCTGCACACCTCCTAAAGCAGAGGTGGCCCTCTCTCTCTCTCTCTCTCACTCACTCGCTCTCTCTCTCTCCCTCTCCCTCTGTCACAATTTCAATTATATTCATTAAACTTTGTTGTGATTGGATGCTTTGGCAAAGTAAACTGTAGCATTGAAAAGCAGAGCACGGCACAGCACAGCTTCAGCTGGAAAATAAGCCGCGCTGGAGGAGTTGAACACGGCCATGGACCAACCAGTCTGGGGATGAAAAGAGAAATTTTTTTTTTGGGATCCTGGGGCTGCCGGGGAACTGATTTCGAATGGATAGTCACGAAGGACTAATTACCAGCATCATCCTGGGCGCCTGTTTGTTTACTACTAAAAATAGGCCTTTTGCGAGCACAGAACCGTCGCGCCCACTGGTTGGGGTTACTAGCCAGGCTTGTTGCTAGGTCTGTCAAGCCAGTGCGCCCACCATCGTGATTTTAGAGAGAACGGACTGTAGAATCCCGTTTTCTGCCTGTTTATTTCTTCAAAATATGACCACCTTTAACACTCGGACTGTTCCAAAGTTAAAGAAATATCTACATGACCATGGATTGACCGTTTCTGGTCAATAAAAGGATGTTTTAATGACACCGTGCAAGTCAGTTTCGGACTGCCAGTAGATCCTGACTATTCTGAGGGCACTTTCATACTAGTTACGATTGCTCCGTACGGTTGTCCCCCCTCCCTTCTCCCCCTGTCGGTCAGCTTTCACACTCGTAATAATCCATACCCAAATACACTTGCATTTATGTCAAAATTCCCATACAGCGTATGGCAGTATGCACCTAGGTGTTTTTAAATGGGGAACGATTTTAAAAGGAGGCACCAATATATTTCGGGGGGTTTTATTATTGAGAAGGGGGTTTAGAATATGAATATCGAATATTAATTTCGCGAATGCATATGCTGCGTGTGCCCTAGCAACTTGGTGTGTCATCGGTAACGTGTATTACCACGTATTGCAGTACGAGAAATTAAACTCAAAATTTTCTTGACTGAATGCTTTTTGTTTTTACTCATCCAAATCTTTCTCTGGGTCGCCAAACATCAAGGTAAGCCGCTAATGTACTGATTACATTCGATATTGGTGGACGTTGAATACAGAATTCTTCTGCTCTGGCGTTTTTGGCGGATTATGCTGTACACTGCTAGCCTAACTCCGCCAGCCTCTGTACTTCCGCTTAATTTCATTTCACTTCAGTACTCAGTCTGGTCACTCGAAGCTTTGCCTCGTTTACCATCCGCAGAAAATACGGCAGACCAGCCAACAAGCAGAAGGCGCGGCCGAGAGCCGTGATGCAGCCGCTGCGCCGAGTTCGAAATTGTAACGTTAATCTCCGAAATCAACAATGGCCACGGACATGGATAGACTGGAGGCCATTCACTCTGTCGTGGAGAAAATCCCTGGTATCAGCGACTTATAGCCACAACAAGATGAATGTTTGGCTATTTTTTGAATGGAAATGATGTTGTAGCGCTACTCCCTACAGATTTTCATATCTACTTAATAGCCATCATGAAACAGGCACCCAGTTCATCTCTGTGAGAGACAGCTGAACTACCTCAGCTCGCTTGTAGCTTCTAGCGTTACATTGCCTGCGAATTTCACACTAAGATAGCAGCGAACTTTTTAAAGGTCGTGTTTTTGGTCGTGTCACAAGACCTATTCGCTGTCTCAGTGTTATGTTGTCATTATCCATGAATGAAATGGCTGTCTGAGACAGCAAAACGCTTACAGCTAAACTGTGTTGCTATAAAGTTAGATGGCGAGGTGGGTATGATGTTAGCGCAAGTATGGTTAACAGATCAGTTTTCGTGTCAACGCAGATTTCGTCCACATGAAAATAATGTGTTATTCTCGCCGATTCTGCCGTTGGTTTCGGGTCTCGGGTTTTCGACGGGATAAACGATCGCTCAACAGTTTGTTTCTTGTTAGGAGAACAGAAAGAGCACCTTTGGTTCTTTTAAGTGTGTGAGTGAAGGCTAAAATTTGGTAGAAGGGCATATGTATGGGTACAGTATTAACTTTAATGTACTCAGTTTGTTTTCGCTGCATTCCTGGTATGAAGGACTGTAGTTTTCAGCGTAAGTACTAGGCGGCTGAGCCCGCGCATAACATACGTCATCATCAAAAGTTAGTGATTAGTTTAGGGGTACACTAATGATTTTAAACTTCTGACAAGCGCCCACCCACCAGGAAGTAAACACTAGTCAATCACGACTGTCCAGACTGTGTACAAAGCAAAGCAAAGTAGCAGAGTCTGGTTTTACCAGGATAGTCCACTGCCTCATACCACGAACATTTATCTGTCTCATAACTCGAGCTGCCAGATTTTCACAAGGTGTCCCGCACTTATCGCTGCTGCATTTTCTTTAGTTTGTCACAGCACAGATCTATTATTCTGTGAAAACCATGCGAATGTAACTACTCACAAATTATTCCATAAATCTCCAAACTTTTGTGTGTAGTATCCAGGTGCGATAGTATGTTTCGGTCCGCCTGCGTCTCGAGCGAGAGCGAGCAGTGAATTTCTTCGTTTGAATGGAGATATATTTTTGCCCCTGAATTTGTCAGAACAAGAGAGGCGCATCACATAACTGATCTTCCTTTTTTGGTCAGTTCTGCCCATTTTATGGCTCCAGTCAACTGTAAACGCGTCCAATGAAAGGGTGATCAGAATAATTCGGTTTTTTTTTTTATTTTTTTTTTTTACGATTTTAGGCGATTTTTAGCTTTCTGTCAGTCAGCCATAAAAAATGGGAGCGTCACCCAGTGCACTAATAACATGACACATGAATGGGTGATGCAGGAACTCATTAAACTGTATTTGATATCTTATTCTTTATTCTACCCCGATAAAATATGAGTCAGAGAAAAAACATTGAAGAGAAATATTAACAGTTGGGCATTTTCTGCAACTATCCCCCAAACGTGTGTCCGAAGCAGAATTGAAATGACCAAAGCATCTGACTCTGTCTTCACACAGACAGCATGTGTTAAGCAAATAGGGTGTCGCGCCAAAGACTCCAGGCCAGGTGGGTGCGTAGGTTCCAAAAGCATAATCAGTTCATCAATCAGTCCAGCACTGAGGATGGTCTGATTGTGACCGAAAAAACGTTTTGCACTGCATGCACTTTGGTAGCACTTTGCACTTTTTTATGGAATAAAACCCAATTATTTTTTGTATTGGCTATTTTGGTGTGCGAGTTTCTTTTGATTGATGAACTGACACACAGAAAGCATAAAATCACCGATTCAATCCTGAGATATCATACCTGTTTCTTACACTCCTGGTCTGATAATATTTGATGAGTTAAGTCCAGTACTTTAACTCCAAAAGCGTGATGTTTTCCGTGTGTTCTCAATGTTTCCTGCTATAGGTGTGGACCCACGCTATTGAATGTTTGGCAGAGGTACCGAGGTTGTCAGGGGCAACGCGGTTCTCGCAAATACGCTATTGGAGACCAGTGGCCCTCTTTTGTACAGACTACAAAGTTTTTAGGACACTCAAATTACCTAAGGACTATCAGGGCCTAAAAAATGCAAATAAGCAAAACTTACTGTGTCACCAATATGGACAATTCGCTCTCTCTCTCTCTCTCTCAGTCACATGGTCTGAAGGGGCAGAGACACAAAGCCTCTATCAGAATGTCCCAGTATCTCGAGTCTTGGAAAGCCATCCGGCCTTTCTCACAACTCAGCCATACCTCAAACCGGAAGGCCACGCCCACTGATACTCCTGCGGTGCCACCCAATCCTGCGACGGTACAAGGACACACGCCCACAGTAAGCCCCTCAGCCCCCGCCCACAGCCTTCTGATCTCACACACTGTTCTGTAATGCTTCACTGGCCAGACTGTATTGATCATACTGAACAATATTACATTATTGTAAAACAACGCACCCCTAAAAAAAAGAGAGTGGGATAAAAAAATATACACAATTTAGAAATGCCGTCAGTTAATTCAATACAGGTAAATTCAAAGTAAACCCTGGAGAGAATGTAAGAGTTGAATGACTGTGACTAATAGGCCAAGAGCAAAGTACAACCTCAAATAAGAAACTGTTGGACAGTATGTTAAATCAAAAATAAAACTGTTGGACAGTATGGCAAATCAAAAATAAAACTGTTGGACAGTATGTTAAATCAAAATTTAAACTGTTGGACAATATGTTAAATCAAAAATAAAACTGTTGGACAGTATGTTAAATCAAAATTAAAACTGTTGGACAGTATGTTAAATCAAAAATAAACTGTTGGACAGTATGTTAAATCAAAAATAAAACTGTTGGACAGTATGTTAAATCAAAAATAAAACTGATGGACAGTATGTTAAATCAAAAATAAAACTGTTGGACAGTATGTTAAGTCAAAATTAAAACTGTTGGACAGTATGTTAAGTCAAAAATAAAACTGTTGGACAGTATGTTAAATCAAAAATAAAACTGTTGGACAGTATGTTAAATCAAAATTAAAACTGTTGGACAGTATGTTAAATCAAAATTAAAACTGTTGGACAGTATGTTAAGTCAAAATTAAAACTGTTGGACAGTATGTTAAATCAAAATTAAAACTGTTGGACAGTATGTTAAGTCAAAATTAAAACTGTTGGACAGTATGTTAAATCAAAATTAAAACTGTTGGACAGTATGTTAAATCAAAATTAAAACTGTTGGACAGTATGTCAAATCAAAATTAAAACTGAAAGCAGTGATTTGTAAATTATTTTTGACCTGAAATATGTGGAAAACTGTCGTGGTTTTCATTCGGACATATTTTCATATTATGAGGTTCCTCCATCCTCAAGCACTCAGAGAGAGACAGATTCTTCTGACAATAAAGCTTTATTGTGGCATATTAATAAATATAAAGCAGAGTTCTTTTTACACAAGAGAACCTGACATCTTGCCTTTTACACCCAGTTTTTATACCTTCATCACAGGAAATATCTTCCAAATAGGATCTTTCCGCCTTCTCATTCTCACGCTACAACAGCACAGGCAAACAAAAACACTGCCAACTGCCCTTGAGAACTGCAACCAAAAGATAAGCGTGTATAACACTAAAAAGGTGCGGAAAATTACAGTTAAGAGAGAAAATATACAGCCAACGGAATAGGATTCATATGGATACATAAATGATTTAATTGATTATGTTTTCAGTAAAACTAATGATTTTAATGAACAAATTTTGATCAAAATGACAGAAATCAAATGCATTTAAATATCTCACCTGATTAAGTTTTCGAATCAACTAAACAGAAGCTGCTGACTAATCAAAGCTACAGAAGCTGCTGCTTATGTGTGTGTGAGCTGAACTGCTTGTATGTGTGTGTCTGTGTCTGTGCATGTGTACGTGTGCTGCATGTATGTGTGTGTGTGTGTGTGTGCATGTTTCTGTGTGCACTGCTCGTGTGTGTGAACTGCTTGTGTGTGTGTGTGTGTTACTGCTGCATTCATAGCATGGAAACTGATTATGATTATTGATTATGGTTATTCAATATGATTATTGATTTACTGATGAATGTGATGAGAAATATTGAAATATAATCCTCTACAAAACAATACAACAATAGATTTTTTTGAGGTTTCACCACAAACTTTTTCTTATTTTCCAAAAATAAACACATTTTATATTTATTTTTGTAGCATATTTCAAAAAGTAGGGACAGTAAAGAATTAACCGTCTTGTGCAACTTAATTGGATAAAGCAGGTTTGAGTGGGAAAAACCAAACAACAAAGGTCTTCAGGCTTTATGATACTTTGATAGCATCTACATGCAGCAGTCAGTATGAGACGTGTCCTTGATGATGGACCAGAGATTCTCAGTGGGACTGAGGTCAGGTGAATGACCAGGCCAGTCCAATACTGTTACAGTTCTGTGCTGATGATGCAGTCGCATTATTTGCATCATACAAGTCAAGGAAATTAATGAAATGCGGCTTAAGGGTATGATGCAGTGATCTTTGAGGTAGTTACGTAAAACATCCATCACTTGGCACAGCTATTCACAATCAATTCGGCTCATTCAGTTGACAAGCACCTTTATCCAATTAATTTCCACAAGAATGTACCACTTTTTAATGTGGTCATTCCTTTACACAATGCTTAAAAACTATCAGGACTGAAGACACCCAGTGATTTACTGTTTCATGTGTCATTTTTTTTCTTCTGCTTTTCCTAAAAACTAGTGTTTTAGTCTGCAACAGTAAGGGTCGTTTTTTTCACATTTTTTATTCCAAAATATGCCACATAGTCTCCTTTGGAACAAGTTAGGACTGCAGGCAGGCCAGTTCAGCACCTGTGCCCTCTTCTTATACAGACATGCCTTTGTAATGCGCGTAGAAAGCTGTTTTACATTGTCTTGTTGATATGCATTCAGCATTAATGGTGCCCTCGCAGAATTGCACGTTATCCTTACCGAGGACCCTGACACAGCCCCCTACCATGACAGAACACACTGACACAGCCTCCTACCGTGACAGAACACACTGACAGAGCCCCCTACCATGACAGAACACACTGACACAGCCCCCTACCGTGACAGAGCACACTGACACAGCCCCCTACCATGACAGAACACACTGACACAGCCTCCTACCGTGACAGAACACACTGACACAGCCCCCTACCATGACTGAACACACTGACACAGCCCCCTACCGTGACAGAACACACTGACACAGCCCCCTACCGTGACAGAACACACTGACACAGCCCCCTACCATGACAGAACACACTGACACAGCCCCCTACCGTAACAGAACACACTGACACAGCCCCCTACCATGACAGAACACACTGACACAGCCCCCTACCGTGACAGAACACACTGACACAGCCCCCTACCGTGACAGAACACACTGACACAGCCCCCTACCGTGACAGAACACACTGACACAGCCCCCTGTCGTGACAGAACACACTGACACAGCCCCCTACTGTGACAGAACACACTGACACAGCCCCGTACCGTGACAGAACACACTGACACAGCCCCCTACCGTGACAGAACACACTGACACAGCCCCCTACCGTGACAGAACACACTGACACAGCCCCCTACCATGACAGAACACACTGACACAGCCCCCTACCGTGACAGAACACACTGACACAGCCCCCTACCATGACAGAACACACTGACACAGCCCCCTACCATGACAGAACACACTGACACAGCCCCCTACCGTAACAGAACACACTGACACAGCCCCCTACCATGACAGAACATGGCTTTTGGACAGTCTGGATGGTCCTTTTCTTCTTTAGTACAGAACACATGACATCCTTTTCTTTCAATAAAGACCTGAAATATTGATTGATTAGGCACAATATTTCAAATATAAAAGTTCACACTAAAAAGTGACCCCAAACTTGTTTAATGAAAATACTTTTTATTGACAAACACATTTGATCAATCAACATAATGAAGTGCATCATAGACTTAACAGTCAGTAGACTATTATTCTCTGAAACTGGGTCAATATTACACGCTTCACTTTGCAAGTTCATTTTCCAGCAAATATCATTGAATTTAAACCAATATGTGTGCCCAAAATACCCCATATGGACATGTTCGACTGTACAGAAATAAATATTACTATACATTCAACAAAGAAAATAATATTGGATTTTTTTTTTTATTCAAAAACTGGTTGAAATGGTGGTCGAAAATTGGCTCGTTTTATTACTAAACTTCCACCCTACGCTGTTATTTGAAATATATCTCTCAACACATGCAGTTGAGCTTAAAATAAAGATCTGATACCGAAATGTATATCCGACGTTGACTTTGTTCTCTCATCATTACTTGTAGCTTGAAAATCCGGCCTCAATTTACCGTTCCGTGCGTGACCAGTCGTGTCCACTGCAGTTACGTACGGATCACTGTACATTTTTACCGTCAACAGGTAGTTTCGCATTTGCAGCAGGCTTTCTATCAATGAAACACTGCTTGATGTACATTTATATGACACACAGTCAAAATACCTCTACCTGCAATTAACTTATTCATTATTATCCGTTACGTTGGGAAATGTATTACTTAAGTTTTTATTTATTTATTTTAATTTATTTTATTATTATTATTATTTTTATTTTTTTTTTTTTGAGGATTTGTACTCGAGTTTTTTTTTTTTTAACTAGGACTTTTACTCTACTACATTTAAAAGATAAAAAGTATACTTTTACTTTGTTACTTTGACATTGGCCACTTTCTCTACACTTCCTTACAAATTAAAATATGAATGTAATTAATCATTTAAGGATTCTGTGGATGTGTCGTGTTCGAGAGTAACAACGGTGCTCGGCAGGGTATCTTAAGCGCCTTGTGCAGACGTGTCCGTCAGCAGACATAGAGCTGCACATTTATGCATGCAGAACAATATTATATCACTAGATGGCACTCCCGGATCAGATATTGAATATTCACAAGCAAGATGGAAATGCGCTAATAAAAGATCGATCTTTGAATAAAATGAATCGATATCGAAAATTTAAATAAAAAATCGATCTGAATCTGAAAATCGATTTTTTTGAACCCAGCCCTACCTCTGAGCCCAGAAAAGTCTACAGCACTTCCGGACACTGTTAAAGATTAGGTTACGTTTGTGCTTAGGGAAAGTTTTTTTCTGGCATCTGTGAATCTAATGAGACATTGTAATGCTTTACCAAAGACCGTTAAATTAATCCTGAGCCCATTTGGTGATATCACTTATAGATAAATAATGGTTCTTGATGCAGTAACGTTACTGTCTGAATGATCGAAGATCACAGGTATTCAGCTTTGGTTTGTGCTCCCGCCCGTTACGCACAGAAATTCCTTCAGTTCCGTTGAATCTTTTAATTGTTTTCGTCACCTTAGATCAGGGATACTCACTCTTTTCTAGAATGAGCCGCAGTGGGTGCAGGCTTTCATCATAACCATGCAGTTACACTCCTGATTCTACTTATCAAGGGTCTATGGCAAAAGCTTTAAGGGTTCATCAGTAGAATCAGGTGTGGGACAGGTTGGATAGAACGAAAGCCTGCACCCACTGTGGCTCATTCTGGAAAAGAGTGAGTATCTCTGCCTTAGATGGTGAAATATCCAGATGTGTTCCAGTGCTCGCGCATTCGTCAGCAAATTGGCTATGATCAGCCTGTCTTTGCTCGTTGCACACAGCCTTTCCTGGGTGCAGCTTTTATACAAAGTCATCATGACAAAAACCTGACATTATCCTTTTCAAAACATATCATTATTCGCATTTTTTGCCTCATTTCTGCCCAAAATCGCTGCGTTCCTAATTTCATGGAACATATTGTTGGTGTGAATGCCAGGATTGAATGTACATTCACAAAAAAATGAAAATGACCAGGCAAATCATTAAATCACCTGTTTTCATACTGTCTGTGATAGATTGCAAGTCAAGCAAAATTAAGATATAGCTGCATACTGTTTTAAATACATTTTCCATACTGTACCAACTGATTTCTGTGTCTGTGTTGCAATAGCAGCAGAAATAACAGGCACAGTACCTCAGTGACTCCTGATCATTTTTCTTTTAATCTCTCCAGTTGATTAAAAATTGTGGGCGTAATAAAACGTTTGGCGAGCACTTCTTGTCTTACTTGTTCTTGCATGTGCCCTTTAGAGGAGACAATCATCTCAGATGGAGCACGTTGGCCTAAACTGGTAAGTCAAGACGACTTTATTTGTAAATCAAAATTGCAACCACCACCATCAGCCAAAACCCCTCCCTCTGCTCTGTGGTACTCTCACGGGCCACGGTTGCTCCTGTCAGATTCTGATTGGTCGACCTGTTGCGAAATCTTGAGTCCCTGACTAAACTTTAAGTTCAAGGCTGGGACAGACTGTACACACTTGGGGCCCTATCTTATGCCCGAGTCCCCAGACCCTTAATTTGGGGATTTAGCATTGCGTAAGAGGCAAGAGGCCAATGAGCTCCTCTACTGACCCTAACCTTAACCCTATCAGCACCTTTAAATATTCTGTATCTGCTGGTCTCAGTGCTTCACTGAGGCTGCATTGCACTTATATTGAAAAGAATATTCAAACCCAGGGCAACATGTTTGTATGGTCACAGCATTACTCACTGCAAAAAGTGATTTTCAAGAAAGGGAAATTTACTTATTTTAAGACTTTAAACACCTATTTCTATGACCATTTTCTTAGTAAGACAGGAAATTTGTCCTTGATTTTAGGTAATTTGGGGGTGAGTAAATTTCACTTGTCAAGTAAAATTTACTTTCCCCATTGGCAAGATAGTCAAATTAACCTATATTTATACTGTATACATCTGTCTGATCGATCTCACTGTTCATACTGTAAACCCTGTCTATACTGCCATATTTCTATTTTTATATTTTTACTGATAACTTCATATTTATTTATACTATTTATATCGCCCATATTTGCCACAGTCTGTTTTTGATGTCTTTTTGCTTATATATTTTGATATTCGGTATTTTATCTTTTTACTCATATTTTTATATTCCATGTTTATTGCTGTCTGCACCGGGGATGAGAGAGAAATGTCATTTCAATTCTCCCTGTGCCCTGTATATATGGCAGCATTGACAATAAAGATGACTTGAACCTGACTTGAACTTGATTTGCAAGCCAGACGTTCCTGAGTATTTTTATTGACAGCTCTACCCCTCCCCATGTCTCAGGGAGGCGCCCCCCGGTGGAGTGGAGTTCCTCGAGCCTCTGGACCCTGAGTGAGTCTCTGAGTCTGTGTGACACTGAGTCATTCTGTTTCCCAGCTGGATGTGAGGTCATGTCAGTTTCCACGGTGACAGGCAGTGTGTGTGGCTGTTTCCAAATGAATTTGGCTGCTCTGCTCTCTCCCAGGAAGGTGAACGCTGACACGCCACAACTCAACTTCCTCACACTCTTCTTCAATAAGTTCTCCCTGGAGAAGAAGGTAGAAAATTTCAAGCAAAGTACAAAAAAGAATTTTTATGCATTGCTCCACACTATATGGCAGTGTTGCTGAGGCTGGATTATGTTGTAATAATGTTGGGTTTTTTACCGTAATGATTGCTTGCCAGTAACGCTGGGATGTTGTGCAATAAAGCAGGGGAATGTAGCAGCAATGATGGGTTCTGTGGAGTAAAGTTTGTTTTTGTTGCAGTTATGTTAAGTTGTTTTGAAGTAATGCTGGGTTATACCACTGTAATGTTGGGTTGTGGCTTGTGTTGCAGTAACACTGGGTTATGCCACATTCTGGTTTGTTATTGTAAGACTAGGTTGTGTTGCAGTAATGTTGGGTTATTTTGCTATAATATTGCTTTCTGTTCCCATGATGCTGAGTGATATGACAGTGTTTCTGGGTTGTGTTGCAGCAATGTTGGGTTTGTTCTGCAGTATCGTTTGCTGAGTAATATGACAGTATTTTTGGGTTGTGTTGCAGTAATGTTGGACTTGTTCTGCAGTTTCGTTTGCTGAGTGATATCACAGGATTTTTGGGTTGTGTTGCAGTAATGTTGGGCTTGTTCTGCAGTATCATTTGCTGAGTAATATGACAGTATTTCTGGGTTGTGTTGCAGTAATGTTGAGTGAAATGACAGTATTTTTGGGTTGTGTTGCAGTAATGTTGCGCTTGTTCTGCAGTATCGTTTGCTGAATGTTATGACAGAATTTTTGGGTTGTGTTGCAGTAATGTTGGGCTTGTTCTGCAGTATCTTTTGCTGAGTGATATGACAGTGTTTTTGGGTTGTGTTGCAGTAATGTTGGGCTTGTTCTGCAGTATCATTTGCTGAGTGATATGACAGTATTTCTGGGTTGTGTTGCCGTAATGTTGGGCTTGTTCTGCAGTATAATTAGCTGAGTAATATGACAGTATTTGTGGGTTGTGTTGCAGTAATGTTGGGCTTGTTCTGCAGTATCGTTTGCTGAGTGATATGACAGTGTTTCTGGGTTGTGTTGCAGAAATGTTGGGCTTGTTCTGCAGTATCGTTTGCTGAGTAATATGACAGTATTTTTGGGTTGTGTTGCAGTAATGTTGCGCTTGTTCTGCAGTATCGTTTGCTGAGTGATACGACAGTATTTCTGGGTTGTGTTGCAGTAATGTTGGACTTGTTCTGCAGTTTCGTTTGCTGAGTGATATGACAGGATTTTTGGGTTGTGTTGCAGTAATGTTGGGCTTGTTCTGCAGTATCGTTTGCTGAGTGATATGACAGTGTTTTTGGGTTGTGTTGCAGTAATGTTGGGCTTGTGCTGCAGTATCATTTGCTGAGTGATATGACAGTATTTCTGGTTTGTGTTGCCGTAATGTTGGGCTTGTTCTGCAGTATAATTTGCTGAGTAATATGACAGTATTTCTGGATTGTGTTGCAGTAATATTGGGCTTGTTCTGCAGTATCGTTTGCTGAGTGATATGACAGTATTTCTGGATTGTGTTGCAGTAATGTTGGGTTTGTTCTGCAGTATCGTTTGCTGAGTGATATGACAGTATTTCTGGATTGTGTTGCAGTAATGTTGGGTTTGTTCTGCAGTATCGTTTGCTGAGGGATACGACAGTATTTCTGGGTTGTGTTGCAGTAATGTTGTGCTTGTTCTGCAGTATCTTTTGCTGAATAATATGACAGTATTTCTGGGTTGTGTTGCAGTAATGTTGGGCTTGTTCTGCAGTATCGTTGGCTGAGTGATATGACAGTGTTTTTGGGTTGTGTTGCAGTAATGTTGGGCTTGTTCTGCAGTATCATTTGCTGAGTAATATGACAGTATTTCTGGGTTGTGTTGCAGTAATGTTGGGCTTGTTCTGCAGTATAATTAGCTGAGTAATATGACAGTATTTCTGGGTTGTGTTGCAGTAATGTTGGGCTTGTTCTGCAGTATAATTTGCAAAGTAATATGACAGTATTTCTGAGTTGTGTTGCAGTAATATCGGGCTTGTTCTGCAGTATCGTTTGCTGAGTGATATGACAGTATTTCTGGATTGTGTTGCAGTAATGTTGGGCTTGTTCTGCAGTATGATTTGCTGAGTAATATGACAGTATTTCTGGGTTGTGTTGCAATAATGTTGGGCTAATTCTGCAGTATCATTTGCTGAGTAATATGACAGTATTTCTGGGTTGTGTTTCAGTAATGTTGGGTTTGTTCTGCAGTATCGTTTGCTGAGTGACATGACAGTATTTCTGGGTTGTGTTGCAGTAACGTTGGGCTTATTCTGCAGTATCTTTTGCTGAGTGATATGACAGTATTTTTGGGTTGTGTTGCAGTAATGTTGGGCTTGTTCTGCAGTATCATTTGCTGAGTAATATGACAGTATTTCTGGGTTGTGTTGCAATAATGTTGGGCTAATTCTGCAGTATCTTTTGCTGAGTGATATGACAGTATTTTTGGGTTGTGTTGCAGTAATGTTGCGCTTATTCTGCAGTATCGTTTGCTGAGTGATATGACAGTATTTCTGGGTTGTGTTGCAGTAATGTTGGGCTTGTTCTGCAGTATCATTTGCTGAGATATATGACAGTATTTTTGGGTTGTGTTGCAGTAATGTTGGGCTTGTTCTGCAGTATCATTTGCTGAGTAATATGACAGTATTTCTGGGTTGTGTTTCAGTAATGTTGGGTTTGTTCTGCAGTATCGTTTGCTGAGTGATATGACAGTATTTCTGGGTTGTGTTGCAGTAATGTTGGGCTTGTTCTGCAGTATCATTTGCTGAGATATATGACAGTATTTTTGGGTTGCGTTGCAGTAATGTTGGGCCTGTTCTGCAGTATCATTTGCTGAGTAATATGACAGTATTTCTGGGTTGTGTTTCAGTAATGTTGGGCTTGTTCTGGAGTATTTTTTGCTGAGTGATATGACAGTATTTTTGGGTTGTGTTGCAGTAATGTTGCGCTTGTTCTGCAGTATCGTTTGCTGAGTGATATGACAGTATTTCTGGGTTGTGTTGCAGTAATGTTGGGTTTGTTCTGCACTATTGTTTGCTGAGTGATATGACAGTATTTCTGGGTTGTGTTGCAGTAATGTTGGGCTTGTTCTGCAGTATCGTTTGCTGAGTGATATGACAGTATTTCTGGGTTGTGTTGCAGTAATGTTGAGCTTGTTCTGCAGTATCGTTTGCTGAGTGATATGACAGTATTTTTGGGTTTTGTTGCAGTAATGTTGGGCTTATTCTGCAGTATCGTTTGCTGAGTAATATGACAGTATTTCTGGGTTGTGTTGCCGTAATGTTGGGCTTGTTCTGCAGTATAATTAGCTGAGTAATATGACAGTATTTCTGGGTTGTGTTGCAGTAATGATGGGCTTGTTCTGCAGTATCGTTTGCTGAGTGATATGACAGTATTTCTGGATTGTGTTGCAGTAATGTTGGGTTTGTTCTGCAGTATCGTTTGCTGAGTGACATGACAGTATTTCTGGGTTGTGTTGCAGTAACGTTGGGCTTATTCTGCAGTATCTTTTGCTGAGTGATATGACAGTATTTTTGGGTTGTGTTGCAGTAATGTTGGGCTTGTTCTGCAGTATCATTTGCTGAGAAATATGACAGTATTTCTGGGTTGTGTTGCTGTAATGTTGGGCTTGTTCTGCAGTATCATTTGCTGAGATATATGACAGTATTTTTGGGTTGTGTTGCAGTAATGTTGGGCTTGTTCTGCAGTATCATTTGCTGAGTAATATAACAGTATTTCTGGATTGTGTTGCATTAATGTTGGGTTTGTTCTGCAGTATTGTTTGCTGAGTGACATGACAGTATTTCTGGGTTGTGTTGCAGTAATATTGGGCTTGTTCTGCAGTATTGTTTGCTGAGTGACATGACAGTATTTCTGGGTAGTGTTGCAGTAATGTTGGGCTTATTCTGCAGTATCTTTTGCTGAGTGATATGACAGTATTTTTGGGTTGTGTTGCAGTAATGCTGGGCTTGTTTTGCAGTATCATTTGCTGAGTAATATGACAGTATTTCTGGGTTGTGTTGCAGTAATGTTGGGCTAATTCTGCAGTATCTTTTGCTGAGTGATATGACAGTATTTTTGGGTTGTGTTGCAGTAATGCTGGGCTTGTTTTGCAGTATCATTTGCTGGGTAATATGACAGTATTTCTGGGTTGTGTTGCAGTAAAGTTGCGCTTGTTCTGCAGTATCGTTTGCTGAGTGATATGACAGTATTTTTGGGTTGTGTTGCAGTAATGTTGGGCTTGCTCTGCAGTATCGTTTGCTGAGTGATATGACAGTATCTGGGTTGTGTTGCAGTAATGTTGGGTTTGTTCTGCAGTATCGTTTGCTGAGTGATATGACAGTATTTTTGGGTTGTGTTGTAGTAATGTTGGGTTTTTTCTGCAGTATCGTTTGCTGAGTGATTTGACAGTATTTCTGGGTTGTGTTACAGTAATGTTGGGTTTGTTCTGCAGTATCGTTTGCTGAGTGATAAGACAGTTTTTCTGGGTTGTGTTGCACTAATGTTGGGCTTGTTCTGCTGTATCGTTTGCTGAGTGATATGACTGTATTTCTGGGTTGTGATCAGTAATGTTGGGCTTGTTCTGCAGTATCGTTTGCTGAGTGATATGACAGTATTTCTGGGTTGTGTTGCAGTAATGTTGGGCTTGTTCTTCAGCATCTTTTGCTGAGTGATATGACTGTAATTTTGGTTTGTGTTGCAGTAATGTTGCGCTTGTTCTGCAGTATCGTTTGCTGAGTGATATGACAGTATTTCTGGGTTGTGTTTCAGTAATTTTGGGCTTGTTCTGCAGTATCATTTGCTGAGTAATATGACAGTATTTTTGGGTTGTGTTGCAGTTATGTTGGGCTTGTTCTGCAGTATCGTTTGCTGAGTGATATGACAGTATTTCTGGGTTGTGTTGCAGTAATGTTGGGCTTGTTTTGCAGTATTGTTTCCTGAGTGACA
This sequence comes from Gymnothorax reevesii, assembly GCA_029721435.1. Classification (NCBI taxonomy): domain Eukaryota; kingdom Metazoa; phylum Chordata; class Actinopteri; order Anguilliformes; family Muraenidae; genus Gymnothorax; species Gymnothorax reevesii. The sequence goes on along the minus strand of CM056579.1, from coordinate 8,226,059 downwards.
TGACTGTATTTCTGGGTTGTGTTGCAGTAATGTTGGGCTTGTTCTGCAGCATCGTTTGCTGAGTGATATAACAGTATTTCTGGGTTGTGTTGCAGTAATGTTGGGCTTGTTTTGCAGTATTGTTTGCTGAGTGATATGACAGTAATTCTAGGTTGTGTTGCAGTACTGTTGCGCTTGTTCTGCAGTATCGTTTGCTGAGTGATATGACAGTATTTCTGGGTTGTGTTTCAGTAATTTTGGGCTTGTTCTGCAGTATCATTTGCTGAGTAATATGACAGTATTTTGGGGTTGTGTTGCAGTAATGTTGGGCTTGTTCTGCAGTATCGTTTGCTGAGTGATATGACAGTATTTCTGGGTTGTGTTGCCGTAATGTTGGGCTTGTTCTGCAGTATAATTAGCTGAGTAATATGACAGTATTTGTGGGTTGTGTTGCAGTAATGTTGGGCTTGTTCTGCAGTATCGTTTGCTGAGTGATATGACAGTGTTTCTGGGTTGTGTTGCAGAAATGTTGGGTTTGTTCTGCAGTATCGTTTGCTGAGTAATATGACAGTATTTTTGGGTTGTGTTGCAGTAATGTTGCGCTTGTTCTGCAGTATCGTTTGCTGAGTGATACGACAGTATTTCTGGGTTGTGTTGCAGTAATGTTGGACTTGTTCTGCAGTTTCGTTTGCTGAGTGATATGACAGGATTTTTGGGTTGTGTTGCAGTAATGTTGGGCTTGTTCTGCAGTATTGTTTGCTGAGTGATATGACAGTGTTTTTGGGTTGTGTTGCAGTAATGTTGGGCTTGTTCTGCAGTATCATTTGCTGAGTGATATGACAGTATTTCTGGGTTGTGTTGCCGTAATGTTGGGCTTGTTCTGCAGTATAATTTGCTGAGTAATATGACAGTATTTCTGGATTGTGTTGCAGTAATATTGGGCTTGTTCTGCAGTATCGTTTGCTGAGGGATACGACAGTATTTCTGGGTTGTGTTGCAGTAATGTTGGACTTGTTCAGCAGTATCGTTTGCAGAGTGATATGACAGGATTTTTGGGTTGTGTTGCAGTAATGTTGGGCTTGTACTGCAGTATCATTTGCTGAGTAATATGACAGTATTTCTGGGTTGTGTTGCAGTAATGGTGAGTGATATGACAGTATTTTTGGGTTGGGTTGCAGTAATGTTGCGCTTGTTCTGCAGTATCGTTTGCTGAATGATATGACAGTATTTTTGGGTTGTGTTGCAGTAATGTTGTGCTTGTTCTGCAGTATCTTTTGCTGAATGATATGACAGTATTTTTGGGTTGTGTTGCAGTAATGTTGCGCTTGTTCTGCAGTATCGTTTGCTGAATGATATGACAGTATTTCTGGGTTGTGTTGCAGTAATGTTGGGCTTGTTCTGCAGTATCGTTGGCTGAGTGATATGACAGTGTTTTTGGGTTGTGTTGCAGTAATGTTGGGCTTGTTCTGCAGTATCATTTGCTGAGTAATATGACAGTATTTCTGGGTTGTGTTGCAGTAATGTTGGGCTTGTTCTGCAGTATAATTAGCTGAGTAATATGACAGTATTTCTGGGTTGTGTTGCAGTAATGTTGGGCTTGTTCTGCAGTATAATTTGCAAAGTAATATGACAGTATTTCTGAGTTGTGTTGCAGTAATATCGGGCTTGTTCTGCAGTATCGTTTGCTGAGTGATATGACAGTATTTCTGGATTGTGTTGCAGTAATGTTGGGCTTGTTCTGCAGTATGATTTGCTGAGTAATATGACAGTATTTCTGGGTTGTGTTGCAATAATGTTGGGCTAATTCTGCAGTATCATTTGCTGAGTAATATGACAGTATTTCTGGGTTGTGTTTCAGTAATGTTGGGTTTGTTCTGCAGTATCGTTTGCTGACTGACATGACAGTATTTCTGGGTTGTGTTGCAGTAACGTTGGGCTTATTCTGCAGTATCTTTTGCTTAGTGATATGACAGTATTTTTGGGTTGTGTTGCAGTAATGTTGGGCTTGTTCTGCAGTATCATTTGCTGAGTAATATGACAGTATTTCTGGGTTGTGTTGTAATAATGTTGGGCTAATTCTGCAGTTTCTTTTGCTGAGTGATATGACAGTATTTATGGGTTGTGTTGCAGTAATGTTGCGCTTATTCTGCAGTAACGTTTGCTGAGTGATATGACAGTATTTCTGGGTTGTGTTGCAGTAATGTTGGGCTTGTTCTGCAGTATCATTTGCTGAGTAATATGACAGTATTTCTGGGTTGTGTTTCAGTAATGTTGGGTTTGTTCTGCAGTATCGTTTGCTGAGTGATATGACAGTATTTCTGGGTTGTGTTGCAGTAATGTTGGGCTTGTTCTGCAGTATCATTTGCTGAGATATATGACAGTATTTTTGGGTTGCGTTGCAGTAATGTTGGGCCTGTTCTGCAGTATCATTTGCTGAGTAATATGACAGTATTTCTGGGTTGTGTTTCAGTAATGTTGGGCTTGTTCTGGAGTATTTTTTGCTGAGTGATATGACAGTATTTTTGGGTTGTGTTGCAGTAATGTTGCGCTTGTTCTGCAGTATCGTTTGCTGAGTGATATGACAGTATTTCTGGGTTGTGTTGCAGTAATGTTGGGTTTGTTCTGCACTATCGTTTGCTGAGTGATATGACAGTATTTCTGGGTTGTGTTGCAGTAATGTTGGGCTTGTTCTGCAGTATCGTTTGCTGAGTGATATGACAGTATTTCTGGGTTGTGTTGCAGTAATGTTGAGCTTGTTCTGCAGTATCGTTTGCTGAGTGATATGACAGTATTTTTGGGTTTTGTTGCAGTAATGTTGGGCTTATTCTGCAGTATCGTTTGCTGAGTAATATGACAGTATTTCTGGGTTGTGTTGCCGTAATGTTGGGCTTGTTCTGCAGTATAATTAGCTGAGTAATATGACAGTATTTCTGGGTTGTGTTGCAGTAATGTTGGGCTTGTTCTGCAGTATCGTTTGCTGAGTGATATGACAGTATTTCTGGATTGTGTTGCAGTAATGTTGGGTTTGTTCTGCAGTATCGTTTGCTGAGTGACATGACAGTATTTCTGGGTTGTGTTGCAGTAACGTTGGGCTTATTCTGCAGTATCTTTTGCTGAGTGATATGACAGTATTTTTGGGTTGTGTTGCAATAATGTTGGGCTTGTTCTGCAGTATCATTTGCTGAGAAATATGACAGTATTTCTGGGTTGTGTTGCTGTAATGTTGGGCTTGTTCTGCAGTATCATTTGCTGAGATATATGACAGTATTTTTGGGTTGTGTTGCAGTAATGTTGGGCTTGTTCTGCAGTATCATTTGCTGAGTAATATGACAGTATTTCTGGATTGTGTTGCATTAATGTTGGGTTTGTTCTGCAGTATTGTTTGCTGAGTGACATGACAGTATTTCTGGGTTGTGTTGCAGTAATATTGGGCTTGTTCTGCAGTATTGTTTGCTGAGTGACATGACAGTATTTCTGGGTTGTGTTGCAGTAATGTTGGGCTTATTCTGCAGTATCTTTTGCTGAGTGATATGACAGTATTTTTGGGTTGTGTTGCAGTAATGCTGGGCTTGTTTTGCAGTATCATTTGCTGAGTAATATGACAGTATTTCTGGGTTGTGTTGCAGTAATGTTGGGCTAATTCTGCAGTATCTTTTGCTGAGTGATATGACAGTATTTTTGGGTTGTGTTGCAGTAATGCTGGGCTTGTTTTGCAGTATCATTTGCTGAGTAATATGACAGTATTTCTGGGTTGTGTTGCAGTAAAGTTGCGCTTGTTCTGCAGTATCGTTTGCTGAGTGATATGACAGTATTTTTGGGTTGTGTTGCAGTAATGTTGGGCTTGCTCTGCAGTATCGTTTGCTGAGTGATATGACAGTATCTGGGTTGTGTTGCAGTAATGTTGGGTTTGTTCTGCAGTATCGTTTGCTGAGTGATATGACAGTATTTTTGGGTTGTGTTGCAGTAATTTTAGGCTTGTTCTGCAGTATCGTTTGCTGAGTGAGATGACAGTATTTTTGTGTTGTGTTGTAGTAATGTTGGGTTTTTTCTGCAGTATCGTTTGCTGAGTGATATGACAGTATTTCTGGGTTGTGTTTCAGTAATGTTGGGTTTGTTCTGCAGTATCGTTTGCTGAGTGATAAGACAGTTTTTCTGGGTTGTGTTGCACTAATGTTGGGCTTGTTCTGCTGTATCGTTTGCTGAGTGATATGACTGTATTTCTGGGTTGTGATCAGTAATGTTGGGCTTGTTCTGCAGTATCGTTTGCTGAGTGATATGACAGTATTTCTGGGTTGTGTTGCAGTAATGTTGGGCTTGTTCTTCAGCATCTTTTGCTGAGTGATATGACAGTAATTTTGGTTTGTGTTGCAGTAATGTTGCGCTTGTTCTGCAGTATCGTTTGCTGAGTGATATGACAGTATTTCTGGGTTGTGTTTCAGTAATTTTGGGCTTGTTCTGCAGTATCATTTGCTGAGTAATATGACAGTATTTTTGGGTTGTGTTGCAGTTATGTTGGGCTTGTTCTGCAGTATCGTTTGCTGAGTGATATGACAGTATTTCTGGGTTGTGTTGCAGTAATGTTGGGCTTGTTTTGCAGTATTGTTTCCTGAGTGACATGACTGTATTTCTGGGTTGTGTTGCAGTAATGTTGGGCTTGTTCTGCAGCATCGTTTGCTGAGTGATATAACAGTATTTCTGGGTTGTGTTGCAGTAATGTTGGGCTTGTTTTGCAGTATTGTTTGCTGAGTGATATGACAGTAATTCTAGGTTGTGTTGCAGTACTGTTGCGCTTGTTCTGCAGTATCGTTTGCTGAGTGATATGACAGTAGTTCTGGGTTGTGTTTCAGTAATTTTGGGCTTGTTCTGCAGTATCATTTGCTGAGTAATATGACAGTATTTTGGGGTTGTGTTGCAGTAATGTTGGGCTTGTTCTGCAGTATCGTTTGCTGAGTGATATGACAGCATTTCTGGGTTGTGTTGCAGTTATGTTGGGCTTGTTCTGCAGTATCGTTTGCTGAGTGATATGACAGTATTTCTGGGTTGTGTTGCTGTAATGTTGGGTTTGTTCTGCAGTATGGTTTGCTGAGCGATATGACAGTATTTTTGGGTTGTGTTGCAGTAATGTTGGGCTTGTTCTGCAGTATCATTTGCTGAGTGATATGACAGTATTTCTGGGTTGTGTTGCAGTAATGTTGGGCTTGTTCTGCAGTATAATTTGCTGAGTAATATGACAGTATTTCTAGGTTGTGTTGCAGTAATGTTGGGCTTTTTCTGCAGTTGCGTTTGCTGAGTGATATGACAGTATATCTGGGTTTTGTTGCAGTAATGTTGGGCTTGTTCTGCAGTATCATTTGCTGAGTTATATGGCAGTATTTCTGGGTTGTGTTTCTTTAATGTTGGGCTTGTTCTGCAGTATAATTTGCTGAGTAATATGACAGTATTTCTGGGTTGTGTTGCAGTAATGTTGGGCTTGTTCTGCAGTATCTTTTTCTGAGTGATATGACAGTATTTCTGGGTTGTGTTGCTGTAATGTTGGGTTTGTTCTGCAGTATTGTTTGCTGAGTTACATGACAGTATTTTTGTGTTGTGTTGCAGTAATGCTGGGCTTGTTTTGCAGTATCATTTGCTGAGTAATATGACAGTATTTCTGGGTTGTGTTGCAGTAATGTTGGGCTAATTCTGCAGTATCTCTTGCTGAGTGATATGACAGTATTTTTGGGTTGTGTTGCAGTAATGCTGGGCTTGTTTTGCAGTATCATTTGCTGAGTAATATGACATTATTTCTGGGTTGTGTTGCAGTAATGTTGCGCTTGTTCTGCAGTATCTTTTGCTGAGTGATATGACAGTATTTTTGGGCTGTGTTGCAGTAATGTTGGGCTTGCTCTGCAGTATCGTTTGCTGAGTGATATGACAGTATCTGGGTTGTGTTGCAGTAATGTTGGGTTTGTTCTGCAGTATCGTTTGCTGAGTGATATGACAGTATTTTTGGGTTGTGTTGCAGTAATTTTAGGCTTGTTCTGCAGTATCGTTTGCTGTGTGATATGACAGTATTTTTGTGTTGTGTTGTAGTAATGTTGGGTTTTTTCTGCAGTATCGTTTGCTGAGTGATATGACAGTATTTCTGGGTTGTGTTACAGTAATGTTGGGTTTGTTCTGCAGTATCTTTTACTGAGTGATAAGACAGTTTTTCTGGGTTGTGTTGCTCTAATGTTGGGCTTGTTCTGCTGTATCGTTTGCTGAGTGATATGACAGTATTTCTGGATTGTGTTGAAGTAATGTTGGGTTTGTTCTGCAGTATTGTTTCCTGAGTGACATGACTGTATTTCTGGGTTGTGTTGCAGTAATGTTGGGCTTGTTCTGCAGCATCGTTTGCTGAGTGATATGACAGTATTTCTGGGTTGTGTTGCAGTAATGTTGGGCTTGTTCTGCAGTATCGTTTGCTGAGTGATATGACAGTATTTTTGGGTTGTGTTGCAGTAATTTTAGGCTTGTTCTGCAGTATCGTTTGCTGAGTGATATGACAGTATTTTTGTGTTGTGTTTCATTAATTTTGGGCTTGTTCTGCAGTATCATTTGCTGAGTAATATGACAGTATTTTTGGGTTGTGTTGCAGTAATGTTGGGCTTGTTCTGCAGTATCGTTTGCTGAGTGATATGACAGTATTTCTGGGTTGTGTTGCAGTAATGTTGGGCTTGTTTTGCAGTATCGTTTGCTGAGTGATATGACAGTATTTCTGGGTTGTGTTTCATTAATTTTGGGCTTGTTCTGCAGTATCATTTGCTGAGTAATATGACAGTATTTTTGGGTTGTGTTGCAGTAATGTTGGGCTTGTTCTGCAGTATCGTTTGCTGAGTGATATGACAGTATTTCTGGGTTGTGTTTCATTAATTTTGGGCTTGTTCTGCAGTATCATTTGCTGAGTAATATGACAGTATTTTTGGGTTGTGTTGCAGTAATGTTGGGCTTGGTCTGCAGTATCGTTTGCTGAGTGATATGACAGTATTTCTGGGTTGTGTTGCAGTAATGTTGGGCTTGTTTTGCAGTATTGTTTCCTGAGTGACATGACTGTATTTCTGGGTTGTGTTGCAGTAATGTTGGGCTTGTTCTGCAGCATCGTTTGCTGAGTGATATGACAGTATTTCTGGGTTGTGTTGCAGTAATGTTGGGCTTGTTTTGCAGTATAATTTGCTGAGTAATATGACAGTAATTCTAGGTTGTGTTGCAGTACTGTTGCACTTGTTCTGCAGTATCGTTTGCTGTGTGATATGACAGTATTTCTGGGTTGTGTTTCAGTAATTTTGGGCTTGTTCTGCAGTATCATTTGCTGAGTAATATGACAGTATTTTGGGGTTGTGTTGCAGTAATGTTGGGCTTGTTCTGCAGTGTCGTTTGCTGAGTGATATGACAGCATTTTTGGGTTGTGTTGCAGTTATGTTGGGCTTGTTCTGCAGTATCGTTTGCTGAGTGATATGACAGTATTTCTGGGTTGTGTTGCTGTAATGTTGGGTTTGTTCTGCAGTATGGTTTGCTGAGTGATATGACAGTATTTTTGGGTTGTGTTGCAGTAATGTTGGGCTTGTTCTGCAGTATCGTTTGCTGAGTGATATGACAGTATTTTTGGGTTGTGTTGCAGTAATGTTGGGCTTGTTCTGCAGTATAATTTGCTGAGTAATATGACAGTATTTCTAGGTTGTGTTGCAGTAATGTTGGGCTTTTTCTGCAGTTTCGTTTGCTGAGTGATATGACAGTATTTTTGGGTTTTGTTGCAGAAATGTTGGGCTTGTTCTGCAGTATCATTTGCTGAGTTATATGGCAGTATTTCTGGGTTGTGTTTCTGTAATGTTAGGCTTGTTCTGCAGTATAATTTGCTGAGTAATATGACAGTATTTCTGGGTTGTGTTGCAGTAATGTTGGGCTTGTTCTGCAGTATATTTTGCTGAGTAATATGACAGTATTTCTGAGTTGTGTTGCAGTTATGTTGGGCTTGTTCTGCAGTATCTTTTTCTGAGTGATATGACAGTATTTCTGGATTGTGTTGCTGTAATGTTGGGTTTGTTCTGCAGTATTGTTTGCTGAGTTACATGACAGTATTTTTGTGTTGTGTTGTAGTAATGTTGCGCTTGTTCTGCAGTATCGTTTGCTGAGTGATATGACAGTATTTTTGGGTTGTGTTGCAGTAATGTTGGGCTTGTTCTGCAGTATAATTTGCTGAGTAATATGACAGTATTTCTAGGTTGTGTTGCAGTAATGTTGGGCTTTTTCTGCAGTTTCGTTTGCTGAGTGATATGACAGTATTTTTGGGTTTTGTTGCAGCAATGTTGGGCTTGTTCTGCAGTATTATTTGCTGAGTGATATGACAGTATTTCTGGGTTGTGTTTCTGTAATGTTGGGCTTGTTCTGCAGTATAATTTGCTCAGTAATATGACAGTATTTCTGGGTTGTGTTGCAGTAATGTTGGGCTTGTTCTGCAGTATATTTTGCTGAGTAATATGACAGTATTTCTGAGTTGTGTTGCAGTACTGTTGGGCTTGTTCTGCAGTATCTTTTTGTGAGTGATGTGACAGTATTTCTGGATTGTGTTGCAGTAATGTTGGGTTTGTTCTGCAGTATTGTTTGCTGAGTGACATGACAGTATTTTTGTGTTGTGTTGTAGTAATGTTGGGTTTGTTCTGCAGTATTGTTTCTTGAGTGACATGACTGTATTTCTGGGTTGTGTTGCAGTAATGTTGGGCTTGTTCTGCAGCATCGTTTGCTGAGTGATATGACAGTATTTCTGGGTTGTGTTGCAGTAATGTTGGGCTTGTTCTGCAGTATAATTTGCTGAGTAATATGACAGTAATTCTAGGTTGTGTTGCAGTAATGTTGGGCTTTTTCTGCAGTATCGTTTGCTGAGTGATATGAGAGCATTTCTGGGTTGTGTTGCAGTAATGTTGGGCTTGTTCTACAGGATCGTTTGCTGAGTGATATGACAGTATTTCTGGGTTGTGTTGCTGTAATGTTGGGTTTTTTCTGCAGTATCGTCTGCTGAGTGATATGACAGTATTTTTGGGTTGTGTTGCAGTAATGTTGGGCTTGTTCTGCTGTATATTTTGCTGAGTAATATGACAGTATTTCTGAGTTGTGTTGCAGTAATGTTGGGCTTGTTCTGCAGCATCGTTTGCTGAGTGATATGACAGTATTTCTGGGTTGTGTTGCAGTAATGTTGGGCTTGTTTTGCAGTATCGTTTGCTGAGTGATATGACAGTATTTCTGGGTTGTGTAACTGTAATGTTGGGTTTGTTCTGCAGTATCGTTTGCTGAGTGATATGACAGTATTTTTGGGTTGTGTTGCAGTAATGTTGGGCTTGTTCTGCAGCATCGTTTGCTGAGTGATATGACAGTATTTCTGGGTTGTGTTGCAGTAATGTTGGGCTTGTTCTGCAGTATAATTTGCTGAGTAATATGACAGTATTTCTAGGTTGTGTTGCAGTAATGTTGGGCTTTTTCTGCAGTTTCGTTTGCTGAGTGATATGACAGTATTTTTGGGTTTTGTTGCAGTAATGTTGGGCTTGTTCTGCAGAATCATTTGCTGAGTGATATGACAGTATTTCTGGGTTGTGTTTCTGTAATGTTGGGCTTGTTCTGCAGTATAATTTGCTGAGTAATATGACAGTATTTCTGGGTTGTGTTGCAGTAATGTTGGGCTTGTTCTGCAGTATATTTTGCTGAGTAATATGACAGTATTTCTGAGTTGTGTTGCAGTAATGTTGGGCTTGTTCTGCAGTATCTTTTTCTGAGTGATATGACAGTATTTCTGGATTCTGTTGCAGTAATGTTGGGTTTGTTCTGCAGTATTGTTTGCTGAGTGACATGACAGTGTTTTTGTGTTGTGTTGTAGTAATGTTGGGTTTGTTCTGCAGTATTGTTTCTTGAGTGACATGACTGTATTTCTGGGTTGTGTTGCAATAATGTTGGGCTTGTTCTGCAGTATCTTTTTCTGAGTGATATGACAGTATTTCTGGATTGTGTTGCTGTAATGTTGGGTTTGTTCTGCAGTATTGTTTCTTGAGTGACATGACTGTATTTCTGGGTTGTGTTGCAATAATGTTGGGCTTGTTCTGCAGTATCTTTTTCTGAGTGATATGACAGTATTTCTGGATTGTGTTGCTGTAATGTTGGGTTTGTTCTGCAGTATTGTTTGCTGAGTTACATGACGGTATTTTTGTGTTGTGTTGCAGTAATGTTGGGCTTGTTCTGCAGCATCGTTTGCTGAGTGATATGACAGTATTTCTGGGTTGTGTTGCAGTAATGTTGGGCTTGTTCTGCAGTATAATTTGCTGAGTAATATGACAGTAATTCTAGGTTGTGTTGCAGTAATGTTGGGCTTTTTCTGCAGTATAGTTTGCTGAGTGATATGACAGTATTTTTGGGTTGTGTTGCTGTAATGTTGGGTTTGTTCTGCAGTATCTTTGCTGAGTGATATGGCAGTATTTTTGGGTTGTGTTGCAGTAATGTTGGGCTTGTTCTGCAGCATCGTTTGCTGAGTGATATGACAGTATTTCTGGGTTGCGTTGCAGTAATGTTGGGCTTGTTCTGCAGTATAATTTGCTGAGTAATATGACAGTATTTCTAGGTTGTGTTGCAGTAATGTTTGGCTTTTTCTGCAGTATTGTTTGCTGAGCGATATGACAGTATTTTTGGGTTTTGTTGCAGTAATGTCGGGCTTGTTCTGCAGTATCATTTGCTGAGTGATATGACAGTATTTCTGGGTTGTGTTGCTGTAATGTTGGGCTTGTTCTGCAGTATAATTTGCTGAGTAATATGACAGTATTTCTGGGTTGTGTTGCAGTAATGTTGGGCTTGTTCTGCAGTATATTTTGCTGAGTAATATGACAGTATTTATGAGTTGTGTTGCAGTAATGTTGGGCTTGTTCTGCAGTATCATTTGCTGAGTGATATGACAGTATTTCTGGGTTGTGTTGCTGTAATGTTGGGCTTGTTCTGCAGTATAATTTGCTGAGTAATATGACAGTATTTCTGGGTTGTGTTGCAGTAATGTTGGGTTTGTTCTGCACTATCGTTTGCTGAGTGATATGACAGTATTTCTGGGTTGTGTTGCAGTAATGTTGGGCTTGTTCTGCAGTATCGTTTGCTGAGTGATATGACAGTATTTCTGGGTTGTGTTGCAGTAATGTTGAGCTTGTTCTACAGTATTGTTTGCTGAGTGATATGACAGTATTTTTGGGTTTTGTTGCAGTAATGTTGGGCTTATTCTGCAGTATCGTTTGCTGAGTAATATGACAGTATTTCTGGGTTGTGTTGCCGTAATGTTGGGCTTGTTCTGCAGTATAATTAGCTGAGTAATATGACAGTATTTCTGGGTTGTGTTGCAGTAATGTTGGGCTTGTTCTGCAGTATCGTTTGCTGAGTGATATGACAGTATTTCTGGATTGTGTTGCAGTAATGTTGGGTTTGTTCTGCAGTATCGTTTGCTGAGTAATATGACAGTATTTCTGGGTTGTGTTGCCGTAATGTTGGGCTTGTTCTGCAGTATAATTAGCTGAGTAATATGACAGTATTTCTGGGTTGTGTTGCAGTAATGTTGGGCTTGTTCTGCAGTATCGTTTGCTGAATGATATGACAGTATTTCTGGATTGTGTTGCAGTAATGTTGGGTTTGTTCTGCAGTATCGTTTGCTGAGTGACATGACAGTATTTCTGGGTTGTGTTGCAGTAACGTTGGGCTTATTCTGCAGTATCTTTTGCTGAGTGATATGACAGTATTTTTGGGTTGTGTTGCAGTAATGTTGGGCTTGTTCTGCAGTATCATTTGCTGAGAAATATGACAGTATTTCTGGGTTGTGTTGCTGTAATGTTGGGCTTGTTCTGCAGTATCATTTGCTGTGATATATGACAGTATTTTTGGGTTGTGTTGCAGTAATGTTGGGCTTGTTCTGCAGTATCATTTGCTGAGTAATATGACAGTATTTCTGGATTGTGTTGCATTAATGTTGGGTTTGTTCTGCAGTATTGTTTGCTGAGTGACATGACAGTATTTCTGGGTTGTGTTGCAGTAATATTGGGCTTGTTCTGCAGTATTGTTTGCTGAGTGACATGACAGTATTTCTGGGTTGTGTTGCAGTAATGTTGGGCTTATTCTGCAGTATCTTTTGCTGAGTGATATGACAGTATTTTTGGGTTGTGTTGCAGTAATGCTGGGCTTGTTTTGCAGTATCATTTGCTGAGTAATATGACAGTATTTCTGGGTTGTGTTGCAGTAATGTTGGGCTAATTCTGCAGTATCTTTTGCTGAGTGATATGACAGTATTTTTGGGTTGTGTTGCAGTAATGCTGGGCTTGTTTTGCAGTATCTTTTGCTGAGTAATATGACAGTATTTCTGGGTTGTGTTGCAGTAAAGTTGCGCTTGTTCTGCAGTATCGTTTGCTGAGTGATATGACAGTATTTTTGGGTTGTGTTGCAGTAATGTTGGGCTTGCTCTGCAGTATCGTTTGCTGAGTGATATGACAGTATCTGGGTTGTGTTGCAGTAATGTTGGGTTTGTTCTGCAATATCGTTTGCTGAGTGATATGACAGTATTTTTGGGTTGTGTTGCAGTAATTTTAGGCTTGTTCTGCAGTATCGTTTGCTGAGTGAGATGACAGTATTTTTGTGTTGTGTTGTAGTAATGTTGGGTTTTTTCTGCAGTATCGTTTGCTGAGTGATATGACAGTATTTCTGGGTTGTGTTACAGTAATGTTGGGTTTGTTCTGCAGTATCGTTTGCTGAGTGATAAGACAGTTTTTCTGGGTTGTGTTGCACTAATGTTGGGCTTGTTCTGCTGTATCGTTTGCTGAGTGATATGACTGTGTTTCTGGGTTGTGATCAGTAATGTTGGGCTTGTTCTGCAGTATCGTTTGCTGAGTGATATGACAGTATTTCTGGGTTGTGTTGCAGTAATGTTGGGCTTGTTCTTCAGCATCTTTTGCTGAGTGATATGACAGTAATTTTGGTTTGTGTTGCAGTAATGTTGCGCTTGTTCTGCAGTATCGTTTGCTGAGTGATATGACAGTATTTCTGGGTTGTGTTTCAGTAATTTTGGGCTTGTTCTGCAGTATCATTTGCTGAGTAATATGACAGTATTTTTGGGTTGTGTTGCAGTTATGTTGGGCTTGTTCTGCAGTATCGTTTGCTGAGTGATATGACAGTATTTCTGGGTTGTGTTGCAGTAATTTTGGGCTTGTTTTGCAGTATTGTTTCCTGAGTGACATGACTGTATTTCTGGGTTGTGTTGCAGTAATGTTGGGCTTGTTCTGCAGCATCGTTTGCTGAGTGATATAACAGTATTTCTGGGTTGTGTTGCAGTAATGTTGGGCTTGTTTTGCAGTATTGTTTGCTGAGTGATATGACAGTAATTCTAGGTTGTGTTGCAGTACTGTTGCGCTTGTTCTGCAGTATCGTTTGCTGAGTGATATGACAGTATTTCTGGGTTGTGTTTCAGTAATTTTGGGCTTGTTCTGCAGTATCGTTTGCTGAGTGATATGACAGTATTTCTGGGTTGTGTTGCAGTAATGTTGGGCTTGTTCTGCAGTATAATTTGCTGAGTAATATGACAGTATTTCTAGGTTGTGTTGCAGTAATGTTGGGCTTTTTCTGCAGTTTCGTTTGCTGAGTGATATGACAGTATTTTTGGGTTGTGTTGCACTAATGTTGGGCTTGTTCTGCTGTATCGTTTGCTGAGTGATATGACTGTGTTTCTGGGTTGTGATCAGTAATGTTGGGCTTGTTCTGCAGTATCGTTTGCTGAGTGATATGACAGTATTTCTGGGTTGTGTTGCAGTAATGTTGGGCTTGTTCTTCAGCATCTTTTGCTGAGTGATATGACAGTAATTTTGGTTTGTGTTGCAGTAATGTTGCGCTTGTTCTGCAGTATCGTTTGCTGAGTGATATGACAGTATTTCTGGGTTGTGTTTCAGTAATTTTGGGCTTGTTCTGCAGTATCATTTGCTGAGTAATATGACAGTATTTTTGGGTTGTGTTGCAGTTATGTTGGGCTTGTTCTGCAGTATCGTTTGCTGAGTGATATGACAGTATTTCTGGGTTGTGTTGCAGTAATGTTGGGCTTGTTTTGCAGTATTGTTTCCTGAGTGACATGACTGTATTTCTGGGTTGTGTTGCAGTAATGTTGGGCTTGTTCTGCAGCATCGTTTGCTGAGTGATATAACAGTATTTCTGGGTTGTGTTGCAGTAATGTTGGGCTTGTTTTGCAGTATTGTTTGCTGAGTGATATGACAGTAATTCTAGGTTGTGTTGCAGTACTGTTGCGCTTGTTCTGCAGTATCGTTTGCTGAGTGATATGACAGTATTTCTGGGTTGTGTTTCAGTAATTTTGGGCTTGTTCTGCAGTATCATTTGCTGAGTAATATGACAGTATTTTGGGGTTGTGTTGCAGTAATGTTGGGCTTGTTCTGCAGTATCGTTTGCTGAGTGATATGACAGCATTTCTGGGTTGTGTTGCAGTTATGTTGGGCTTGTTCTGCAGTATCGTTTGCTGAGTGATATGACAGTATTTCTGGGTTGTGTTGCTGTAATGTTGGGTTTGTTCTGCAGTATGGTTTACTGAGTGATATGACAGTATTTTTGGGTTGTGTTGCAGTAATGTTGGGCTTGTTCTGCAGTATCGTTTGCTGAGTGATATGACAGTATTTCTGGGTTGTGTTGCAGTAATGTTGGGCTTGTTCTGCAGTATAATTTGCTGAGTAATATGACAGTATTTCTAGGTTGTGTTGCAGTAATGTTGGGCTTTTTCTGCAGTTTCGTTTGCTGAGTGATATGACAGTATTTTTGGGTTTTGTTGCAGTAATGTTGGGCTTGTTCTGCAGTATCATTTGCTGAGTTATATGGCAGTATTTCTGGGTTGTGTTTCTGTAATGTTGGGCTTGTTCTGCAGTATAATTTGCTGAGTAATATGACAGTATTTCTGGGTTGTGTTGCAGTAATGTTGGGCTTGTTCTGCAGTATCTTTTTCTGAGCGATATGACAGTATTTCTGGATTGTGTTGCTGTAATGTTGGGTTTGTTCTGCAGTATTGTTTGCTGAGTTACATGACAGTATTTTTGTGTTGTGTTGTAGTAATGTTGCGCTTATTCTGCAGTATCGTTTGCTGAGTGATATGACAGTATTTTTGGGTTGTGTTGCAGTAATGTTGGGCTTGTTCTGCAGCATCGTTTGCTGAGTGATATGACAGTATTTCTGGGTTGTGTTGCAGTAATGTTGGGCTTGTTCTGCAGTATAATTTGCTGAGTAATATGACAGTATTTCTAGGTTGTGTTGCAGTAATGCTGGGCTTGTTTTGCAGTATCTTTTGCTGAGTGATATGACAGTATTTTTGGGTTGTGTTGCAGTAATGTTGGGCTTTTTCTGCAGTTTCGTTTGCTGAGTGATATGACAGTATTTTTGGGTTTTGTTGCAGTAATGTTGGGCTTGTTCTGCAGTATCATTTGCTGAGTTATATGGCAGTATTTCTGGGTTGTGTTGCAGTAATGTTGCGCTTGTTCTGCAGTATCTTTTGCTGAGTGATATGACAGTATTTTTGGGTTGTGTTGCAGTAATGTTGGGCTTGCTCTGCAGTATCGTTTGCTGAGTGATATGACAGTATCTGGGTTGTGTTGCAGTAATGTTGGGCTTGCTCTGCAGTATCGTTTGCTGAGTGATATGACAGTATCTGGGTTGTGTTGTAGTAATGTTGGGTTTTTTCTGCAGTATCGTTTGCTGAGTGATATGACAGTATTTCTGGGTTGTGTTACAGTAAAGTTGGGTTTGTTCTGCAGTATCGTTTGCTGAGTGATAAGACAGTTTTTCTGGGTTGTGTTGCACTAATGTTGGGCTTGTTCTGCTGTATCGTTTGCTGAGTGATATGACTGTATTTCTGGGTTGTGATCAGTAATGTTGGGCTTGTTCTGCAGTATCGTTTGCTGAGTGATATGACAGTATTTCTGGGTTGTGTTGCAGTAATGTTGGGCTTGTTCTTCAGCATCTTTTGCTGAGTGATATGACAGTAATTTTGGTTTGTGTTGCAGTAATGTTGCGCTTGTTCTGCAGTATCGTTTGCTGAGTGATATGACAGTATTTCTGGGTTGTGTTTCATTAATTTTGGGCTTGTTCTGCAGTATCATTTGCTGAGTAATATGACAGTATTTTTGGGTTGTGTTGCAGTAATGTTGGGCTTGTTCTGCAGTATCGTTTGCTGAGTGATATGACATTATTTCTGGGTTGTGTTGCAGTAATGTTGGGCTGGTTTTGCAGTATTGTTTCCTGAGTGACATGACTGTATTTCTGGGTTGTGTTGCAGTAGTGTTGGGCTTGTTCTGCAGCATTGTTTGCTGAGTGATATGACAGTATTTCTGGGTTGTGTTGCAGTAATGTTGGGCTTGTTTTGCAGTATAATTTGCTGAGTAATATGACAGTAATTCTAGGTTGTGTTGCAGTACTGTTGCGCTTGTTCTGCAGTATCGTTTGCTGAGTGATATGACAGTATTTCTGGGTTGTGTTTCAGTAATTTTGGGCTTGTTCTGCAGTATCATTTGCTGAGTAATATGACAGTATTTTGGGGTTGTGTTGCAGTAATGTTGGTCTTGTTCTGCAGTATCGTTTGCTGAGTGATATGACAGCATTTTTGGGTTGTGTTGCAGTTATGTTGGGCTTGTTCTGCAGTATCGTTTGCTGAGTGATATGACAGTATTTCTGGGTTGTGTTGCTGTAATGTTGGGTTTGTTCTGCAGTATGGTTTGCTGAGTGATATGACAGTATTTTTGGGTTGTGTTGCAGTAATGTTGGGCTTGTTCTGCAGTATCGTTTGCTGAGTGATATGACAGTATTTCTGGGTTGTGTTGCAGTAATGTTGGGCTTGTTCTGCAGTATAATTTGCTGAGTAATATGACAGTATTTCTAGGTTGTGTTGCAGTAATGTTGGGCTTTTTCTGCAGTTTCGTTTGCTGAGTGATATGACAGTATTTTTGGGTTTTGTTGCAGAAATGTTGGGCTTGTTCTGCAGTATCATTTGCTGAGTTATATGGCAGTATTTCTGGGTTGTGTTTCTGTAATGTTAGGCTTGTTCTGCAGTATAATTTGCTGAGTAATATGACAGTATTTCTGGGTTGTGTTGCAGTAATGTTGGGCTTGTTCTGCAGTATATTTTGCTGAGTAATATGACAGTATTTCTGAGTTGTGTTGCAGTTATGTTGGGCTTGTTCTGCAGTATCTTTTTCTGAGTGATATGACAGTATTTCTGGATTGTGTTGCTGTAATGTTGGGTTTGTTCTGCAGTATTGTTTGCTGAGTTACATGACAGTATTTTTGTGTTGTGTTGTAGTAATGTTGCGCTTGTTCTGCAGTATCGTTTGCTGAGTGATATGACAGTATTTTTGGGTTGTGTTGCAGTAATGTTGGGCTTGTTCTGCAGCATCGTTTGCTGAGTGATATAACAGTATTTCTGGGTTGTGTTGCAGTAATGTTGGGCTTGTTCTGCAGTATAATTTGCTGAGTAATATGACAGTATTTCTAGGTTGTGTTGCAGTAATGTTGGGCTTTTTCTGCAGTTTCGTTTGCTGAGTGATATGACAGTATTTTTGGGTTTTGTTGCAGTTATGTTGGGCTTGTTCTGCAGTATCTTTTTCTGAGTGATATGACAGTATTTCTGGATTGTGTTGCTGTAATGTTGGGTTTGTTCTGCAGTATTGTTTGCTGAGTTACATGACAGTATTTTTGTGTTGTGTTGTAGTAATGTTGCGCTTGTTCTGCAGTATCGTTTGCTGAGTGATATGACAGTATTTTTGGGTTGTGTTGCAGTAATGTTGGGCTTGTTCTGCAGCATCGTTTGCTGAGTGATATAACAGTATTTCTGGGTTGTGTTGCAGTAATGTTGGGCTTGTTCTGCAGTATAATTTGCTGAGTAATATGACAGTATTTCTAGGTTGTGTTGCAGTAATGTTGGGCTTGTTCTGCAGTATCATTTGCTGAGTTATATGGCAGTATTTCTGGGTTGTGTTGCAGTAATGTTGCGCTTGTTCTGCAGTATCTTTTGCTGAGTGATATGACAGTATTTTTGGGTTGTGTTGCAGTAATGTTGGGCTTGCTCTGCAGTATCGTTTGCTGAGTGATATGACAGTATCTGGGTTGTGTTGCAGTAATGTTGGGCTTGCTCTGCAGTATCGTTTGCTGAGTGATATGACAGTATCTGGGTTGTGTTGTAGTAATGTTGGGTTTTTTCTGCAGTATCGTTTGCTGAGTGATATGACAGTATTTCTGGGTTGTGTTACAGTAAAGTTGGGTTTGTTCTGCAGTATCGTTTGCTGAGTGATAAGACAGTTTTTCTGGGTTGTGTTGCACTAATGTTGGGCTTGTTCTGCTGTATCGTTTGCTGAGTGATATGACTGTATTTCTGGGTTGTGATCAGTAATGTTGGGCTTGTTCTGCAGTATCGTTTGCTGAGTGATATGACAGTATTTCTGGGTTGTGTTGCAGTAATGTTGGGCTTGTTCTTCAGCATCTTTTGCTGAGTGATATGACAGTAATTTTGGTTTGTGTTGCAGTACTGTTGCGCTTGTTCTGCAGTATCGTTTGCTGAGTGATATGACAGTATTTCTGGGTTGTGTTTCATTAATTTTGGGCTTGTTCTGCAGTATCATTTGCTGAGTAATATGACAGTATTTTTGGGTTGTGTTGCAGTAATGTTGGGCTTGTTCTGCAGTATCGTTTGCTGAGTGATATGACATTATTTCTGGGTTGTGTTGCAGTAATGTTGGGCTGGTTTTGCAGTATTGTTTCCTGAGTGACATGACTGTATTTCTGGGTTGTGTTGCAGTAGTGTTGGGCTTGTTCTGCAGCATTGTTTGCTGAGTGATATGACAGTATTTCTGGGTTGTGTTGCAGTAATGTTGGGCTTGTTTTGCAGTATAATTTGCTGAGTAATATGACAGTAATTCTAGGTTGTGTTGCAGTACTGTTGCGCTTGTTCTGCAGTATCGTTTGCTGAGTGATATGACAGTATTTCTGGGTTGTGTTTCAGTAATTTTGGGCTTGTTCTGCAGTATTATTTGCTGAGTAATATGACAGTATTTTGGGGTTGTGTTGCAGTAATGTTGGGCTTGTTCTGCAGTATCGTTTGCTGAGTGATATGACAGCATTTTTGGGTTGTGTTGCAGTTATGTTGGGCTTGTTCTGCAGTATCGTTTGCTGAGTGATATGACAGTATTTCTGGGTTGTGTTGCTGTAATGTTGGGTTTGTTCTGCAGTATGGTTTGCTGAGTGATATGACAGTATTTTTGGGTTGTGTTGCAGTAATGTTGGGCTTGTTCTGCAGTATCGTTTGCTGAGTGATATGACAGTATTTCTGGGTTGTGTTGCAGTAATGTTGGGCTTGTTCTGCAGTATAATTTGCTGAGTAATATGACAGTATTTCTAGGTTGTGTTGCAGTAATGTTGGGCTTTTTCTGCAGTTTCGTTTGCTGAGTGATATGACAGTATTTTTGGGTTTTGTTGCAGAAATGTTGGGCTTGTTCTGCAGTATCATTTGCTGAGTTATATGGCAGTATTTCTGGGTTGTGTTTCTGTAATGTTAGGCTTGTTCTGCAGTATAATTTGCTGAGTAATATGACAGTATTTCTGGGTTGTGTTGCAGTAATGTTGGGCTTGTTCTGCAGTATATTTTGCTGAGTAATATGACAGTATTTCTGAGTTGTGTTGCAGTTATGTTGGGCTTGTTCTGCAGTATCTTTTTCTGAGTGATATGACAGTATTTCTGGATTGTGTTGCTGTAATGTTGGGTTTGTTCTGCAGTATTGTTTGCTGAGTTACATGACAGTATTTTTGTGTTGTGTTGTAGTAATGTTGCGCTTGTTCTGCAGTATCGTTTGCTGAGTGATATGACAGTATTTTTGGGTTGTGTTGCAGTAATGTTGGGCTTGTTCTGCAGCATCGTTTGCTGAGTGATATAACAGTATTTCTGGGTTGTGTTGCAGTAATGTTGGGCTTGTTCTGCAGTATAATTTGCTGAGTAATATGACAGTATTTCTAGGTTGTGTTGCAGTAATGTTGGGCTTTTTCTGCAGTTTCGTTTGCTGAGTGATATGACAGTATTTTTGGGTTTTGTTGCAGCAATGTTGGCCTTGTTCTGCAGTATTATTTGCTGAGTGATATGACAGTATTTCTGGGTTGTGTTTCTGTAATGTTGGGCTTGTTCTGCAGTATAATTTGCTCAGTAATATGACAGTATTTCTGGGTTGTGTTGCAGTAATGTTGGGCTTGTTCTGCAGTATATTTTGCTGAGTAATATGACAGTATTTCTGAGTTGTGTTGCAGTACTGTTGGGCTTGTTCTGCAGTATCTTTTTCTGAGTGATATGACAGTATTTCTGGATTGTGTTGCAGTAATGTTGGGTTTGTTCTGCAGTATTGTTTGCTGAGTGACATGGCAGTATTTTTGTGTTGTGTTGTAGTTATGTTGGGTTTGTTCTGCAGTATTGTTTCTTGAGTGACATGACTGTATTTCTGGGTTGTGTTGCAGTAATGTTGGGCTTGTTCTGCAGCATCGTTTGCTGAGTGATATGACAGTATTTCTGGGTTGTGTTGCAGTAATGTTGGGCTTGTTCTGCAGTATAATTTGCTGAGTGATATGAGAGCATTTCTGGGTTGTGTTGCAGTAATGTTGGGCTTGTTCTACAGTATCGTTTGCTGAGTGATATGACAGTATTTCTGGGTTGTGTTGCTGTAATGTTGGGTTTGTTCTGCAGTATCGTCTGCTGAGTGATATGACAGTATTTTTGGGTTGTGTTGCAGTAATGTTGGGCTTGTTCTGCTGTATATTTTGCTGAGTAATATGACAGTATTTCTGAGTTGTGTTGCAGTAATGTTGGGCTTGTTCTGCAGCATCGTTTGCTGAGTGATGTGAGAGCATTTCTGGGTTGTGTTGCAGTAATGTTGGGCTTGTTCTACAGTATCCTTGCTGAGTGATATGACAGTATTTCTGGGTTGTGTTGCTGTAATGTTGGGTTTGTTCTGCAGTATCGTTTGCGGAGTGATATGACAGTATTTTTGGGTTGTGTTGCAGTAATGTTGGGCTTGTTCTGCTGTATATTTTGCTGAGTAATATGACAGTATTTCTGAGTTGTGTTGCAGTGATGTTGGGCTTGTTCTGCAGCATCGTTTGCTGAGTGATATGACAGTATTTCTGGGTTGTGTTGCAGTAATGTTGGGCTTGTTTTGCAGTATCGTTTGCTGAGTGATATGACAGTATTTCTGGGTTGTGTTGCTGTAATGTTGGGTTTGTTCTGCAGTATGGTTTGCTGAGTGATATGACAGTATTTTTGGGTTGTGTTGCAGTAATGTTGGGCTTGTTCTGCAGTATCGTTTGCTGAGTGATATGACAGTATTTCTGGGTTGTGTTGCAGTAATGTTGGGCTTGTTCTGCAGTATAATTTGCTGAGTAATATGACAGTATTTCTAGGTTGTGTTGCAGTAATGTTGGGCTTTTTCTGCAGTTTCGTTTGCTGAGTGATATGACAGTATTTTTGGGTTTTGTTGCAGTAATGTTGGGCTTGTTCTGCAGTATCATTTGCTGAGTTATATGGCAGTATTTCTGGGTTGTGTTTCTGTAATGTTGGGCTTGTTCTGCAGTATAATTTGCTGAGTAATATGACAGTATTTCTGGGTTGTGTTGCAGTAATGTTGGGCTTGTTCTGCAGTATCTTTTTCTGAGTGATATGACAGTATTTCTGGATTGTGTTGCTGTAATGTTGGGTTTGTTCTGCAGTATTGTTTGCTGAGTTACATGACAGTATTTTTGTGTTGTGTTGTAGTAATGTTGCGCTTATTCTGCAGTATCGTTTGCTGAGTGATATGACTGTATTTTTGTGTTGTGTTGCAGTAATGTTGGGCTTGTTCTGCAGCATCGTTTGCTGAGTGATATGACAGTATTTCTGGGTTGTGTTGCAGTTATGTTGGGCTTGTTCTGCAGTATAATTTGCTGAGTAATATGACAGTATTTCTAGGTTGTGTTGCAGTAATGCTGGGCTTGTTTTGCAGTATCATTTGCTGAGTAATATGACAGTATTTCTGGGTTGTGTTGCAGTAATGTTGGGCTAATTCTGCAGTATCTTTTGCTGAGTGATATGACAGTATTTTTGGGTTGTGTTGCAGTAATGCTGGGCTTGTTTTGCAGTATCATTTGCTGAGTAATATGACATTATTTCTGGGTTGTGTTGCAGTAATGTTGCGCTTGTTCTGCAGTATCTTTTGCTGAGTGATATGACAGTATTTTTGGGTTGTGTTGCAGTAATGTTGGGCTTGCTCTGCAGTATCGTTTGCTGAGTGATATGACAGTATCTGGGTTGTGTTGCAGTAATGTTGGGCTTGCTCTGCAGTATCGTTTGCTGAGTGATATGACAGTATCTGGGTTGTGTTGTAGTTATGTTGGGTTTTTTCTGCAGTATCGTTTGCTGAGTGATATGACAGTATTTCTGGGTTGTGTTACAGTCAAGTTGGGTTTGTTCTGCAGTATCGTTTGCTGAGTGATAAGACAGTTTTTCTGGGTTGTGTTGCACTAATGTTGGGCTTGTTCTGCTGTATCGTTTGCTGAGTGATATGACTGTATTTCTGGGTTGTGATCAGTAATGTTGGGCTTGTTCTGCAGTATCGTTTGCTGAGTGATATGACAGTATTTCTGGGTTGTGTTGCAGTAATGTTGGGCTTGTTCTTCAGCATCTTTTGCTGAGTGATATGACAGTAATTTTGGTTTGTGTTGCAGTAATGTTGCGCTTGTTCTGCAGTATCGTTTGCTGAGTGATATGACAGTATTTCTGGGTTGTGTTTCATTAATTTTGGGCTTGTTCTGCAGTATCATTTGCTGAGCAATATGACAGTATTTTTGGGTTGTGTTGCAGTAATGTTGGGCTTGTTCTGCAGTATCGTTTGCTGAGTGATATGACAGTATTTCTGGGTTGTGTTGCAGTAATGTTGGGCTGGTTTTGCAGTATTGTTTCCTGAGTGACATGACTGTATTTCTGGGTTGTGTTGCAGTAATGTTGGGCTTGTTCTGCAGCATCGTTTGCTGAGTGATATGACAGTATTTCTGGGTTGTGTTGCAGTAATGTTGGGCTTGTTTTGCAGTATAATTTGCTGAGTAATATGACAGTAATTCTAGGTTGTGTTGCAGTACTGTTGCGCTTGTTCTGCAGTATCGTTTGCTGAGTGATATGACAGTATTTCTGGGTTGTGTTTCAGTAATTTTGGGCTTGTTCTGCAGTTTCATTTGCTGAGTAATATGACAGTATTTTGGGGTTGTGTTGCAGTAATGTTGGGCTTGTTCTGCAGTATCGTTTGCTGAGTGATATGACAGCATTTTTGGGTTGTGTTGCAGTTATGTTGGGCTTGTTCTGCAGTATCGTTTGCTGAGTGATATGACAGTATTTCTGGGTTGTGTTGCTGTAATGTTGGGTTTGTTCTGCAGTATGGTTTGCTGAGTGATATGACAGTATTTTTGGGTTGTGTTGCAGTAATGTTGGGCTTGTTCTGCAGTATCGTTTGCTGAGTGATATGACAGTATTTCTGGGTTGTGTTGCAGTAATTTTGGGCTTGTTCTGCAGTATAATTTGCTGTGTAATATGACAGTATTTCTAGGTTGTGTTGCAGTAATGTTGGGCTTTTTCTGCAGTTTCGTTTGCTGAGTGATATGACAGTATTTTTGGGTTTTGTTGCAGAAATGTTGGGCTTGTTCTGCAGTATCATTTGCTGAGTTATATGGCAGTATTTCTGGGTTGTGTTTCTGT
This sequence comes from Gymnothorax reevesii, assembly GCA_029721435.1. Lineage (NCBI taxonomy): Eukaryota > Metazoa > Chordata > Actinopteri > Anguilliformes > Muraenidae > Gymnothorax > Gymnothorax reevesii. Next base: position 8,202,283 of record CM056579.1, on the reverse strand, counting down.
AATGTTAGGCTTGTTCTGCAGTATATTTTGCTGAGTAATATGACAGTATTTCTGAGTTGTGTTGCAGTTATGTTGGGCTTGTTCTGCAGTATCTTTTTCTGAGTGATATGACAGTATTTCTGGATTGTGTTGCTGTAATGTTGGGTTTGTTCTGCAGTATTGTTTGCTGAGTTACATGACAGTATTTTTGTGTTGTGTTGTAGTAATGTTGCGCTTATTCTGCAGTATCGTTTGCTGAGTGATATGACAGTATTTTTGGGTTGTGTTGCAGTAATGTTGGGCTTGTTCTGCAGCATCGTTTGCTGAGTGATATGACAGTATTTCTGGGTTGTGTTGCAGTAATGTTGGGCTTGTTCTGCAGTATAATTTGCTGAGTAATATGACAGTATTTCTAGGTTGTGTTGCAGTAATGCTGGGCTTGTTTTGCAGTATCATTTGCTGAGTAATATGACAGTATTTCTGGGTTGTGTTGCAGTAATGTTGGGCTAATTCTGCAGTATCTTTTGCTGAGTGATATGACAGTATTTTTGGGTTGTGTTGCAGTAATGTTGGGCTTGCTCTGCAGTATCGTTTGCTGAGTGATATGGCAGTATCTGGGTTGTGTTGCAGTAATGTTGGGCTTGCTCTGCAGTATCGTTTGCTGAGTGATATGACAGTATCTGGGTTGTGTTGTAGTAATGTTGGGTTTTTTCTGCAGTATCGTTTGCTGAGTGATATGACAGTATTTCTGGGTTGTGTTACAGTAAAGTTGGGTTTGTTCTGCAGCATCGTTTGCTGAGTGATATAACAGTATTTCTGGGTTGTGTTGCAGTAATGTTGGGCTTGTTTTGCAGTATTGTTTGCTGAGTGATATGACAGTAATTCTAGGTTGTGTTGCAGTACTGTTGCGCTTGTTCTGCAGTATCGTTTGCTGAGTGATATGACAGTATTTCTGGGTTGTGTTTCAGTAATTTTGGGCTTGTTCTGCAGTATCATTTGCTGAGTAATATGACAGTATTTTGGGGTTGTGTTGCAGTAATGTTGGGCTTGTTCTGCAGTATCGTTTGCTGAGTGATATGACAGCATTTCTGGGTTGTGTTGCAGTTATGTTGGGCTTGTTCTGCAGTATCGTTTGCTGAGTGATATGACAGTATTTCTGGGTTGTGTTGCTGTAATGTTGGGTTTGTTCTGCAGTATGGTTTGCTGAGTGATATGACAGTATTTTTGGGTTGTGTTGCAGTAATGTTGGGCTTGTTCTGCAGTATCGTTTGCTGAGTGATATGACAGTATTTCTGGGTTGTGTTGCAGTAATGTTGGGCTTGTTCTGCAGTATAATTTGCTGAGTAATATGACAGTATTTCTAGGTTGTGTTGCAGTAATGTTGGGCTTTTTCTGCAGTTTCGTTTGCTGAGTGATATGACAGTATTTTTGGGTTGTGTTGCACTAATGTTGGGCTTGTTCTGCTGTATCGTTTGCTGAGTGATATGACTGTGTTTCTGGGTTGTGATCAGTAATGTTGGGCTTGTTCTGCAGTATCGTTTGCTGAGTGATATGACAGTATTTCTGGGTTGTGTTGCAGTAATGTTGGGCTTGTTCTTCAGCATCTTTTGCTGAGTGATATGACAGTAATTTTGGTTTGTGTTGCAGTAATGTTGCGCTTGTTCTGCAGTATCGTTTGCTGAGTGATATGACAGTATTTCTGGGTTGTGTTTCAGTAATTTTGGGCTTGTTCTGCAGTATCATTTGCTGAGTAATATGACAGTATTTTTGGGTTGTGTTGCAGTTATGTTGGGCTTGTTCTGCAGTATCGTTTGCTGAGTGATATGACAGTATTTCTGGGTTGTGTTGCAGTAATGTTGGGCTTGTTTTGCAGTATTGTTTCCTGAGTGACATGACTGTATTTCTGGGTTGTGTTGCAGTAATGTTGGGCTTGTTCTGCAGCATCGTTTGCTGAGTGATATAACAGTATTTCTGGGTTGTGTTGCAGTAATGTTGGGCTTGTTTTGCAGTATTGTTTGCTGAGTGATATGACAGTAATTCTAGGTTGTGTTGCAGTACTGTTGCGCTTGTTCTGCAGTATCGTTTGCTGAGTGATATGACAGTATTTCTGGGTTGTGTTTCAGTAATTTTGGGCTTGTTCTGCAGTATCATTTGCTGAGTAATATGACAGTATTTTGGGGTTGTGTTGCAGTAATGTTGGGCTTGTTCTGCAGTATCGTTTGCTGAGTGATATGACAGCATTTCTGGGTTGTGTTGCAGTTATGTTGGGCTTGTTCTGCAGTATCGTTTGCTGAGTGATATGACAGTATTTCTGGGTTGTGTTGCTGTAATGTTGGGTTTGTTCTGCAGTATGGTTTGCTGAGTGATATGACAGTATTTTTGGGTTGTGTTGCAGTAATGTTGGGCTTGTTCTGCAGTATCGTTTGCTGAGTGATATGACAGTATTTCTGGGTTGTGTTGCAGTAATGTTGGGCTTGTTCTGCAGTATAATTTGCTGAGTAATATGAAAGTATTTCTAGGTTGTGTTGCAGTAATGTTGGGCTTTTTCTGCAGTTTCGTTTGCTGAGTGATATGACAGTATTTTTGGGTTTTGTTGCAGTAATGTTGGGCTTGTTCTGCAGTATCATTTGCTGAGTTATATGGCAGTATTTCTGGGTTGTGTCGCAGTAATGTTGGGCTTGTTCTGCAGTATCTTTTTCTGAGCGATATGACAGTATTTCTGGATTGTGTTGCTGTAATGTTGGGTTTGTTCTGCAGTATAGTTTGCTGAGTTACATGACAGTATTTTTGTGTTGTGTTGTAGTAATGTTGCGCTTATTCTGCAGTATCGTTTGCTGAGTGATATGACAGTATTTTTGGGTTGTGTTGCAGTAATGTTGGGCTTGTTCTGCAGCATCATTTGCTGAGTGATATGACAGTATTTCTAGGTTGTGTTGCAGTAATGCTGGGCTTGTTCTGCAGTATAATTTGCTGAGTAATATGACAGTATTTCTAGGTTGTGTTGCAGTAATGCTGGGCTTGTTTTGCAGTATCATTTGCTGAGTAATATGACAGTATTTCTGGGTTGTGTTGCAGTAATGTTGGGCTAATTCTGCAGTATCTTTTGCTGAGTGATATGACAGTATTTTTGGGTTGTGTTGTAGTAATGTTGGGCTTGTTCTGCAGTATAATTTGCTGAGTAATATGACAGTATTTCTAGGTTGTGTTGCAGTAATGCTGGGCTTGTTTTGCAGTATCATTTGCTGAGTAATACGACAGTATTTCTGGGTTGTGTTGCAGTAATGTTGGGCTAATTCTGCAGTATCTTTTGCTGAGTGATATGACAGTATTTTTGGGTTGTGTTGCAGTAATGCTGGGCTTGTTTTGCAGTATCATTTGCTGAGTAATATGACATTATTTCTGGGTTGTGTTGCAGTAATGTTGCGCTTGTTCTGCAGTATCTTTTGCTGAGTGATATGACAGTATTTTTGGGTTGTGTTGCAGTAATGTTGGGCTTGTTCTGCAGTATCGTTTGCTGAGTGATATGACAGTATTTCTGGGTTGTGTTGCAGTAATGTTGGGCTTGTTCTGCAGTATAATTTGCTGAGTAATATGACAGTATTTCTAGGTTGTGTTGCAGTAATGTTGGGCTTTTTCTGCAGTTTCGTTTGCTGAGTGATATGACAGTATTTTTGGGTTTTGTTGCAGTAATGTTGGGCTTGTTCTGCAGTATCATTTGCTGAGTTATATGGCAGTATTTCTGGGTTGTGTTTCTGTAATGTTGGGCTTGTTCTGCAGTATAATTTGCTGAGTAATATGACAGTATTTCTGGGTTGTGTTGCAGTAATGTTGGGCTTGTTCTGCAGTATCTTTTTCTGAGTGATATGACAGTATTTCTGGATTGTGTTGCTGTAATGTTGGGTTTGTTCTGCAGTATTGTTTGCTGAGTTACATGACAGTATTTTTGTGTTGTGTTGTAGTAATGTTGCGCTTATTCTGCAGTATCGTTTGCTGAGTGATATGACAGTATTTTTGGGTTGTGTTGCAGTAATGTTGGGCTTGTTCTGCAGCATCGTTTGCTGAGTGATATGACAGTATTTCTGGGTTGTGTTGCAGTAATGTTGGGCTTGTTCTGCAGTATAATTTGCTGAGTAATATGACAGTATTTCTAGGTTGTGTTGCAGTAATGCTGGGCTTGTTTTGCAGTATCATTTGCTGAGTAATATGACAGTATTTCTGGGTTGTGTTGCAGTAATGTTGGGCTAATTCTGCAGTATCTTTTGCTGAGTGATATGACAGTATTTTTGGGTTGTGTTGCAGTAATGCTGGGCTTGTTTTGCAGTATCATTTGCTGAGTAATATGACATTATTTCTGGGTTGTGTTGCAGTAATGTTGCGCTTGTTTTGCAGTATCTTTTGCTGAGTGATATGACAGTATTTTTGGGTTGTGTTGCAGTAATGTTGGGCTTGCTCTGCAGTATCGTTTGCTGAGTGATATGACAGTATCTGGGTTGTGTTGCAGTAATGTTGGGCTTGCTCTGCAGTATCGTTTGCTGAGTGATATGACAGTATCTGGGTTGTGTTGTAGTAATGTTGGGTTTTTTCTGCAGTATCGTTTGCTGAGTGATATGACAGTATTTCTGGGTTGTGTTACAGTAAAGTTGGGTTTGTTCTGCAGCATCGTTTGCTGAGTGATATAACAGTATTTCTGGGTTGTGTTGCAGTAATGTTGGGCTTGTTTTGCAGTATTGTTTGCTGAGTGATATGACAGTAATTCTAGGTTGTGTTGCAGTACTGTTGCGCTTGTTCTGCAGTATCGTTTGCTGAGTGATATGACAGTATTTCTGGGTTGTGTTTCAGTAATTTTGGGCTTGTTCTGCAGTATCATTTGCTGAGTAATATGACAGTATTTTGGGGTTGTGTTGTAGTAATGTTGGGCTTGTTCTGCAGTATCGTTTGCTGAGTGATATGACAGCATTTCTGGGTTGTGTTGCAGTTATGTTGGGCTTGTTCTGCAGTATCGTTTGCTGAGTGATATGACAGTATTTCTGGGTTGTGTTGCTGTAATGTTGGGTTTGTTCTGCAGTATGGTTTGCTGAGTGATATGACAGTATTTTTGGGTTGTGTTGCAGTAATGTTGGGCTTGTTCTGCAGTATCGTTTGCTGAGTGATATGACAGTATTTCTGGGTTGTGTTGCAGTAATGTTGGGCTTGTTCTGCAGTATAATTTGCTGAGTAATATGACAGTATTTCTAGGTTGTGTTGCAGTAATGTTGGGCTTTTTCTGCAGTTTCGTTTGCTGAGTAATATGACAGTATTTTTGGGTTGTGTTGCACTAATGTTGGGCTTGTTCTGCTGTATCGTTTGCTGAGTGATATGACTGTGTTTCTGGGTTGTGATCAGTAATGTTGGGCTTGTTCTGCAGTATCGTTTGCTGAGTGATATGACAGTATTTCTGGGTTGTGTTGCAGTAATGTTGGGCTTGTTCTTCAGCATCTTTTGCTGAGTGATATGACAGTAATTTTGGTTTGTGTTGCAGTAATGTTGCGCTTGTTCTGCAGTATCGTTTGCTGAGTGATATGACAGTATTTCTGGGTTGTGTTTCAGTAATTTTGGGCTTGTTCTGCAGTATCATTTGCTGAGTAATATGACAGTATTTTTGGGTTGTGTTGCAGTTATGTTGGGCTTGTTCTGCAGTATCGTTTGCTGAGTGATATGACAGTATTTCTGGGTTGTGTTGCAGTAATGTTGGGCTTGTTTTGCAGTATTGTTTCCTGAGTGACATGACTGTATTTCTGGGTTGTGTTGCAGTAATGTTGGGCTTGTTCTGCAGCATCGTTTGCTGAGTGATATAACAGTATTTCTGGGTTGTGTTGCAGTAATGTTGGGCTTGTTTTGCAGTATTGTTTGCTGAGTGATATGACAGTAATTCTAGGTTGTGTTGCAGTACTGTTGCGCTTGTTCTGCAGTATCGTTTGCTGAGTGATATGACAGTATTTCTGGGTTGTGTTTCAGTAATTTTGGGCTTGTTCTGCAGTATCATTTGCTGAGTAATATGACAGTATTTTGGGGTTGTGTTGCAGTAATGTTGGGCTTGTTCTGCAGTATCGTTTGCTGAGTGATATGACAGCATTTCTGGGTTGTGTTGCAGTTATGTTGGGCTTGTTCTGCAGTATCGTTTGCTGAGTGATATGACAGTATTTCTGGGTTGTGTTGCTGTAATGTTGGGTTTGTTCTGCAGTATGGTTTGCTGAGTGATATGACAGTATTTTTGGGTTGTGTTGCAGTAATGTTGGGCTTGTTCTGCAGTATCGTTTGCTGAGTGATATGACAGTATTTCTGGGTTGTGTTGCAGTAATGTTGGGCTTGTTCTGCAGTATAATTTGCTGAGTAATATGAAAGTATTTCTAGGTTGTGTTGCAGTAATGTTGGGCTTTTTCTGCAGTTTCGTTTGCTGAGTGATATGACAGTATTTTTGGGTTTTGTTGCAGTAATGTTGGGCTTGTTCTGCAGTATCATTTGCTGAGTTATATGGCAGTATTTCTGGGTTGTGTTTCTGTAATGTTGGGCTTGTTCTGCAGTATAATTTGCTGAGTAATATGACAGTATTTCTGGGTTGTGTTGCAGTAATGTTGGGCTTGTTCTGCAGTATCTTTTTCTGAGCGATATGACAGTATTTCTGGATTGTGTTGCTGTAATGTTGGGTTTGTTCTGCAGTATTGTTTGCTGAGTTACATGACAGTATTTTTGTGTTGTGTTGTAGTAATGTTGCGCTTATTCTGCAGTATCGTTTGCTGAGTGATATGACAGTATTTTTGGGTTGTGTTGCAGTAATGTTGGGCTTGTTCTGCAGCATCGTTTGCTGAGTGATATGACAGTATTTCTGGGTTGTGTTGCAGTAATGTTGGGCTTGTTCTGCAGTATAATTTGCTGAGTAATATGACAGTATTTCTAGGTTGTGTTGCAGTAATGCTGGGCTTGTTTTGCAGTGTCATTTGCTGAGTAATATGACAGTATTTCTGGGTTGTGTTGCAGTAATGTTGGGCTAATTCTGCAGTATCTTTTGCTGAGTGATATGACAGTATTTTTGGGTTGTGTTGCAGTAATGCTGGGCTTGTTTTGCAGTATCATTTGCTGAGTAATATGACATTATTTCTGGGTTGTGTTGCAGTAATGTTGCGCTTGTTCTGCAGTTTCTTTTGCTGAGCGATATGACAGTATGTTTGGGTTGTGTTGCAGTAATGTTGGGCTTGCTCTGCAGTATCGTTTGCTGAGTGATATGACAGTATCTGGGTTGTGTTGCAGTTATGTTGGGCTTGTTCTGCAGTATCGTTTGCTGAGTGATATGACAGTATTTCTGGGTTGTGTTGCTGTAATGTTGGGTTTGTTCTGCAGTATGGTTTGCTGAGTGATATGACAGTATTTTTGGTTTGTGTTGCAGTAATGTTGGGCTTGTTCTGCAGTATCGTTTGCTGAGTGATATGACAGTATTTCTGGGTTGTGTTGCAGTAATTTTGGGCTTGTTCTGCAGTATAATTTGCTGTGTAATATGACAGTATTTCTAGGTTGTGTTGCAGTAATGTTGGGCTTTTTCTGCAGTTTCGTTTGCTGAGTGATATGACAGTATTTTTGGGTTTTGTTGCAGAAATGTTGGGCTTGTTCTGCAGTATCATTTGCTGAGTTATATGGCAGTATTTCTGGGTTGTGTTTCTGTAATGTTAGGCTTGTTCTGCAGTATATTTTGCTGAGTAATATGACAGTATTTCTGAGTTGTGTTGCAGTTATGTTGGGCTTGTTCTGCAGTATCTTTTTCTGAGTGATATGACAGTATTTCTGGATTGTGTTGCTGTAATGTTGGGTTTGTTCTGCAGTATTGTTTGCTGAGTTACATGACAGTATTTTTGTGTTGTGTTGTAGTAATGTTGCGCTTATTCTGCAGTATCGTTTGCTGAGTGATATGACAGTATTTTTGGGTTGTGTTGCAGTAATGTTGGGCTTGTTCTGCAGCATCGTTTGCTGAGTGATATGACAGTATTTCTGGGTTGTGTTGCAGTAATGTTGGGCTTGTTCTGCAGTATAATTTGCTGAGTAATATGACAGTATTTCTAGGTTGTGTTGCAGTAATGCTGGGCTTGTTTTGCAGTATCATTTGCTGAGTAATATGACAGTATTTCTGGGTTGTGTTGCAGTAATGTTGGGCTAATTCTGCAGTATCTTTTGCTGAGTGATATGACAGTATTTTTGGGTTGTGTTGCAGTAATGCTGGGCTTGTTTTGCAGTATCATTTGCTGAGTAATATGACATTATTTCTGGGTTGTGTTGCAGTAATGTTGCGCTTGTTCTGCAGTATCTTTTGATGAGTGATATGACAGTATTTTTGGGTTGTGTTGCAGTAATGTTGGGCTTGCTCTGCAGTATCGTTTGCTGAGTGATATGACAGTATCTGGGTTGTGTTGCAGTAATGTTGGGCTTGCTCTGCAGTATCGTTTGCTGAGTGATATGACAGTATCTGGGTTGTGTTGTAGTAATGTTGGGTTTTTTCTGCAGTATCGTTTGCTGAGTGATATGACAGTATTTCTGGGTTGTGTTACAGTAAAGTTGGGTTTGTTCTGCAGCATCGTTTGCTGAGTGATATAACAGTATTTCTGGGTTGTGTTGCAGTAATGTTGGGCTTGTTTTGCAGTATTGTTTGCTGAGTGATATGACAGTAATTCTAGGTTGTGTTGCAGTACTGTTGCGCTTGTTCTGCAGTATCGTTTGCTGAGTGATATGACAGTATTTCTGGGTTGTGTTTCAGTAATTTTGGGCTTGTTCTGCAGTATCATTTGCTGAGTAATATGACAGTATTTTGGGGTTGTGTTGCAGTAATGTTGGGCTTGTTCTGCAGTATCGTTTGCTGAGTGATATGACAGCATTTCTGGGTTGTGTTGCAGTTATGTTGGGCTTGTTCTGCAGTATCGTTTGCTGAGTGATATGACAGTATTTCTGGGTTGTGTTGCTGTAATGTTGGGTTTGTTCTGCAGTATGGTTTGCTGAGTGATATGACAGTATTTTTGGGTTGTGTTGCAGTAATGTTGGGCTTGTTCTGCAGTATCGTTTGCTGAGTGATATGACAGTATTTCTGGGTTGTGTTGCAGTAATGTTGGGCTTGTTCTGCAGTATAATTTGCTGAGTAATATGACAGTATTTCTAGGTTGTGTTGCAGTAATGTTGGGCTTTTTCTGCAGTTTCGTTTGCTGAGTGATATGACAGTATTTTTGGGTTGTGTTGCACTAATGTTGGGCTTGTTCTGCTGTATCGTTTGCTGAGTGATATGACTGTGTTTCTGGGTTGTGATCAGTAATGTTGGGCTTGTTCTGCAGTATCGTTTGCTGAGTGATATGACAGTATTTCTGGGTTGTGTTGCAGTAATGTTGGGCTTGTTCTTCAGCATCTTTTGCTGAGTGATATGACAGTAATTTTGGTTTGTGTTGCAGTAATGTTGCGCTTGTTCTGCAGTATCGTTTGCTGAGTGATATGACAGTATTTCTGGGTTGTGTTTCAGTAATTTTGGGCTTGTTCTGCAGTATCATTTGCTGAGTAATATGACAGTATTTTTGGGTTGTGTTGCAGTTATGTTGGGCTTGTTCTGCAGTATCGTTTGCTGAGTGATATGACAGTATTTCTGGGTTGTGTTGCAGTAATGTTGGGCTTGTTTTGCAGTATTGTTTCCTGAGTGACATGACTGTATTTCTGGGTTGTGTTGCAGTAATGTTGGGCTTGTTCTGCAGCATCGTTTGCTGAGTGATATAACAGTATTTCTGGGTTGTGTTGCAGTAATGTTGGGCTTGTTTTGCAGTATTGTTTGCTGAGTGATATAACAGTAATTCTAGGTTGTGTTGCAGTACTGTTGCGCTTGTTCTGCAGTATCGTTTGCTGAGTGATATGACAGTATTTCTGGGTTGTGTTTCAGTAATTTTGGGCTTGTTCTGCAGTATCATTTGCTGAGTAATATGACAGTATTTTGGGGTTGTGTTGCAGTAATGTTGGGCTTGTTCTGCAGTATCGTTTGCTGAGTGATATGACAGCATTTCTGGGTTGTGTTGCAGTTATGTTGGGCTTGTTCTGCAGTATCGTTTGCTGAGTGATATGACAGTATTTCTGGGTTGTGTTGCTGTAATGTTGGGTTTGTTCTGCAGTATGGTTTGCTGAGTGATATGACAGTATTTTTGGGTTGTGTTGCAGTAATGTTGGGCTTGTTCTGCAGTATCGTTTGCTGAGTGATATGACAGTATTTCTGGGTTGTGTTGCAGTAATGTTGGGCTTGTTCTGCAGTATAATTTGCTGAGTAATATGAAAGTATTTCTAGGTTGTGTTGCAGTAATGTTGGGCTTTTTCTGCAGTTTCGTTTGCTGAGTGATATGACAGTATTTTTGGGTTTTGTTGCAGTAATGTTGGGCTTGTTCTGCAGTATCATTTGCTGAGTTATATGGCAGTATTTCTGGGTTGTGTTTCTGTAATGTTGGGCTTGTTCTGCAGTATAATTTGCTGAGTAATATGACAGTATTTCTGGGTTGTGTTGCAGTAATGTTGGGCTTGTTCTGCAGTATCTTTTTCTGAGCGATATGACAGTATTTCTGGATTGTGTTGCTGTAATGTTGGGTTTGTTCTGCAGTATTGTTTGCTGAGTTACATGACAGTATTTTTGTGTTGTGTTGTAGTAATGTTGCGCTTATTCTGCAGTATCGTTTGCTGAGTGATATGACAGTATTTTTGGGTTGTGTTGCAGTAATGTTGCGCTTGTTCTGCAGTATCGTTTGCTGAGTGATATGACAGTATTTCTGGGTTGTGTTGCAGTAATGTTGCGCTTGTTCTGCAGTATCTTTTGCTGAGTGATATGACAGTATTTTTGGGTTGTGTTGCAGTAATGTTGGGCTTGTTCTGCAGTATCGTTTGCTGAGTGATATGACAGTATTTCTGGGTTGTGTTGCAGTAATGTTGGGCTTGTTCTGCAGTATAATTTGCTGAGTAATATGACAGTATTTCTAGGTTGTGTTGCAGTAATGTTGGGCTTTTTCTGCAGTTTCGTTTGCTGAGTGATATGACAGTATTTTTGGGTTTTGTTGCAGTAATGTTGGGCTTGTTCTGCAGTATCATTTGCTGAGTTATATGGCAGTATTTCTGGGTTGTGTTTCTGTAATGTTGGGCTTGTTCTGCAGTATAATTTGCTGAGTAATATGACAGTATTTCTGGGTTGTGTTGCAGTAATGTTGGGCTTGTTCTGCAGTATCTTTTTCTGAGTGATATGACAGTATTTCTGGATTGTGTTGCTGTAATGTTGGGTTTGTTCTGCAGTATTGTTTGCTGAGTTACATGACAGTATTTTTGTGTTGTGTTGTAGTAATGTTGCGCTTATTCTGCAGTATCGTTTGCTGAGTGATATGACAGTATTTTTGGGTTGTGTTGCAGTAATGTTGGGCTTGTTCTGCAGCATCGTTTGCTGAGTGATATGACAGTATTTCTGGGTTGTGTTGCAGTAATGTTGGGCTTGTTCTGCAGTATAATTTGCTGAGTTATATGACAGTATTTCTAGGTTGTGTTGCAGTAATGCTGGGCTTGTTTTGCAGTATCATTTGCTGAGTAATATGACAGTATTTCTGGGTTGTGTTGCAGTAATGTTGGGCTAATTCTGCAGTATCTTTTGCTGAGTGATATGACAGTATTTTTGGGTTGTGTTGCAGTAATGCTGGGCTTGTTTTGCAGTATCATTTGCTGAGTAATATGACATTATTTCTGGGTTGTGTTGCAGTAATGTTGCGCTTGTTTTGCAGTATCTTTTGCTGAGTGATATGACAGTATTTTTGGGTTGTGTTGCAGTAATGTTGGGCTTGCTCTGCAGTATCGTTTGCTGAGTGATATGACAGTATCTGGGTTGTGTTGCAGTAATGTTGGGCTTGCTCTGCAGTATCGTTTGCTGAGTGATATGACAGTATCTGGGTTGTGTTGTAGTAATGTTGGGTTTTTTCTGCAGTATCGTTTGCTGAGTGATATGACAGTATTTCTGGGTTGTGTTACAGTAAAGTTGGGTTTGTTCTGCAGCATCGTTTGCTGAGTGATATAACAGTATTTCTGGGTTGTGTTGCAGTAATGTTGGGCTTGTTTTGCAGTATTGTTTGCTGAGTGATATGACAGTAATTCTAGGTTGTGTTGCAGTACTGTTGCGCTTGTTCTGCAGTATCGTTTGCTGAGTGATATGACAGTATTTCTGGGTTGTGTTTCAGTAATTTTGGGCTTGTTCTGCAGTATCATTTGCTGAGTAATATGACAGTATTTTGGGGTTGTGTTGCAGTAATGTTGGGCTTGTTCTGCAGTATCGTTTGCTGAGTGATATGACAGCATTTCTGGGTTGTGTTGCAGTTATGTTGGGCTTGTTCTGCAGTATCGTTTGCTGAGTGATATGACAGTATTTCTGGGTTGTGTTGCTGTAATGTTGGGTTTGTTCTGCAGTATGGTTTGCTGAGTGATATGACAGTATTTTTGGGTTGTGTTGCAGTAATGTTGGGCTTGTTCTGCAGTATCGTTTGCTGAGTGATATGACAGTATTTCTGGGTTGTGTTGCAGTAATGTTGGGCTTGTTCTGCAGTATAATTTGCTGAGTAATATGACAGTATTTCTAGGTTGTGTTGCAGTAATGTTGGGCTTTTTCTGCAGTTTCGTTTGCTGAGTAATATGACAGTATTTTTGGGTTGTGTTGCACTAATGTTGGGCTTGTTCTGCTGTATCGTTTGCTGAGTGATATGACTGTGTTTCTGGGTTGTGATCAGTAATGTTGGGCTTGTTCTGCAGTATCGTTTGCTGAGTGATATGACAGTATTTCTGGGTTGTGTTGCAGTAATGTTGGGCTTGTTCTTCAGCATCTTTTGCTGAGTGATATGACAGTAATTTTGGTTTGTGTTGCAGTAATGTTGCGCTTGTTCTGCAGTATCGTTTGCTGAGTGATATGACAGTATTTCTGGGTTGTGTTTCAGTAATTTTGGGCTTGTTCTGCAGTATCATTTGCTGAGTAATATGACAGTATTTTTGGGTTGTGTTGCAGTTATGTTGGGCTTGTTCTGCAGTATCATTTGCTGAGTGATATGACAGTATTTCTGGGTTGTGTTGCAGTAATGTTGGGCTTGTTTTGCAGTATTGTTTCCTGAGTGACATGACTGTATTTCTGGGTTGTGTTGCAGTAATGTTGGGCTTGTTCTGCAGCATCGTTTGCTGAGTGATATAACAGTATTTCTGGGTTGTGTTGCAGTAATGTTGGGCTTGTTTTGCAGTATTGTTTGCTGAGGGATATGACAGTAATTCTAGGTTGTGTTGCAGTACTGTTGCGCTTGTTCTGCAGTATCGTTTGCTGAGTGATATGACAGTATTTCTGGGTTGTGTTTCAGTAATTTTGGGCTTGTTCTGCAGTATCATTTGCTGAGTAATATGACAGTATTTTGGGGTTGTGTTGCAGTAATGTTGGGCTTGTTCTGCAGTATCGTTTGCTGAGTGATATGACAGCATTTCTGGGTTGTGTTGCAGTTATGTTGGGCTTGTTCTGCAGTATCGTTTGCTGAGTGATATGACAGTATTTCTGGGTTGTGTTGCTGTAATGTTGGGTTTGTTCTGCAGTATGGTTTGCTGAGTGATATGACAGTATTTTTGGGTTGTGTTGCAGTAATGTTGGGCTTGTTCTGCAGTATCGTTTGCTGAGTGATATGACAGTATTTCTGGGTTGTGTTGCAGTAATGTTGGGCTTGTTCTGCAGTATAATTTGCTGAGTAATATGAAAGTATTTCTAGGTTGTGTTGCAGTAATGTTGGGCTTTTTCTGCAGTTTCGTTTGCTGAGTGATATGACAGTATTTTTGGGTTTTGTTGCAGTAATGTTGGGCTTGTTCTGCAGTATCATTTGCTGAGTTATATGGCAGTATTTCTGGGTTGTGTTTCTGTAATGTTGGGCTTGTTCTGCAGTATAATTTGCTGAGTAATATGACAGTATTTCTGGGTTGTGTTGCAGTAATGTTGGGCTTGTTCTGCAGTATCTTTTTCTGAGCGATATGACAGTATTTCTGGATTGTGTTGCTGTAATGTTGGGTTTGTTCTGCAGTATTGTTTGCTGAGTTACATGACAGTATTTTTGTGTTGTGTTGTAGTAATGTTGCGCTTATTCTGCAGTATCGTTTGCTGAGTGATATGACAGTATTTTTGGGTTGTGTTGCAGTAATGTTGGGCTTGTTCTGCAGCATCGTTTGCTGAGTGATATGACAGTATTTCTGGGTTGTGTTGCAGTAATGTTGGGCTTGTTCTGCAGTATAATTTGCTGAGTAATATGACAGTATTTCTAGGTTGTGTTGCAGTAATGCTGGGCTTGTTTTGCAGTATCATTTGCTGAGTAATATGACAGTATTTCTGGGTTGTGTTGCAGTAATGTTGGGCTAATTCTGCAGTATCTTTTGCTGAGTGATATGACAGTATTTTTGGGTTGTGTTGCAGTAATGCTGGGCTTGTTTTGCAGTATCATTTGCTGAGTAATATGACATTATTTCTGGGTTGTGTTGCAGTAATGTTGCGCTTGTTCTGCAGTATCTTTTGCTGAGCGATATGACAGTATTTTTGGGTTGTGTTGCAGTAATGTTGGGCTTGCTCTGCAGTATCGTTTGCTGAGTGATATGACAGTATCTGGGTTGTGTTGCAGTAATGTTGGGCTTGCTCTGCAGTATCGTTTGCTGAGTGATATGACAGTATCTGGGTTGTGTTGTAGTAATGTTGGGTTTTTTCTGCAGTATCGTTTGCTGAGTGATATGACAGTATTTCTGGGTTGTGTTACAGTAAAGTTGGGTTTGTTCTGCAGTATCGTTTGCTGAGTGATAAGACAGTTTTTCTGGGTTGTGTTGCACTAATGTTGGGCTTGTTCTGCTGTATCGTTTGCTGAGTGATATGACTGTATTTCTGGGTTGTGATCAGTAATGTTGGGCTTGTTCTGCAGTATCGTTTGCTGAGTGATATGACAGTATTTCTGGGTTGTGTTGCAGTAATGTTGGGCTTGTTCTTCAGCATCTTTTGCTGAGTGATATGACAGTAATTTTGGTTTGTGTTGCAGTAATGTTGCGCTTGTTCTGCAGTATCGTTTGCTGAGTGATATGACAGTATTTCTGGGTTGTGTTTCATTAATTTTGGGCTTGTTCTGCAGTATCATTTGCTGAGTAATATGACAGTATTTTTGGGTTGTGTTGCAGTAATGTTGGGCTTGTTCTGCAGTATCGTTTGCTGAGTGATATGACATTATTTCTGGGTTGTGTTGCAGTAATGTTGGGCTGGTTTTGCAGTATTGTTTCCTGAGTGACATGACTGTATTTCTGGGTTGTGTTGCAGTAGTGTTGGGCTTGTTCTGCAGCATCGTTTGCTGAGTGATATGACAGTATTTCTGGGTTGTGTTGCAGTAATGTTGGGCTTGTTTTGCAGTATAATTTGCTGAGTAATATGACAGTAATTCTAGGTTGTGTTGCAGTACTGTTGCGCTTGTTCTGCAGTATCGTTTGCTGAGTGATATGACAGTATTTCTGGGTTGTGTTTCAGTAATTTTGGGCTTGTTCTGCAGTATCATTTGCTGAGTAATATGACAGTATTTTGGGGTTGTGTTGCAGTAATGTTGGGCTTGTTCTGCAGTATCGTTTGCTGAGTGATATGACAGCATTTTTGGGTTGTGTTGCAGTTATGTTGGGCTTGTTCTGCAGTATCGTTTGCTGAGTGATATGACAGTATTTCTGGGTTGTGTTGCTGTAATGTTGGGTTTGTTCTGCAGTATGGTTTGCTGAGTGATATGACAGTATTTTTGGGTTGTGTTGCAGTAATGTTGGGCTTGTTCTGCAGTATCGTTTGCTGAGTGATATGAAAGTATTTCTGGGTTGTGTTGCAGTAATGTTGGGCTTGTTCTGCAGTATAATTTGCTGAGTAATATGACAGTATTTCTAGGTTGTGTTGCAGTAATGTTGGGCTTTTTCTGCAGTTTCGTTTGCTGAGTGATATGACAGTATTTTTGGGTTTTGTTGCAGAAATGTTGGGCTTGTTCTGCAGTATCATTTGCTGAGTTATATGGCAGTATTTCTGGGTTGTGTTTCTGTAATGTTAGGCTTGTTCTGCAGTATAATTTGCTGAGTAATATGACAGTATTTCTGGGTTGTGTTGCAGTAATGTTGGGCTTGTTCTGCAGTATATTTTGCTGAGTAATATGACAGTATTTCTGAGTTGTGTTGCAGTTATGTTGGGCTTGTTCTGCAGTATCTTTTTCTGAGTGATATGACAGTATTTCTGGATTGTGTTGCTGTAATGTTGGGTTTGTTCTGCAGTATTGTTTGCTGAGTTACATGACAGTATTTTTGTGTTGTGTTGTAGTAATGTTGCGCTTGTTCTGCAGTATCGTTTGCTGAGTGATATGACAGTATTTTTGGGTTGTGTTGCAGTAATGTTGGGCTTGTTCTGCAGCATCGTTTGCTGAGTGATATAACAGTATTTCTGGGTTGTGTTGCAGTAATGTTGGGCTTGTTCTGCAGTATAATTTGCTGAGTAATATGACAGTATTTCTAGGTTGTGTTGCAGTAATGTTGGGCTTTTTCTGCAGTTTCGTTTGCTGAGTGATATGACAGTATTTTTGGGTTTTGTTGCAGCAATGTTGGCCTTGTTCTGCAGTATTATTTGCTGAGTGATATGACAGTATTTCTGGGTTGTGTTTCTGTAATGTTGGGCTTGTTCTGCAGTATAATTTGCTCAGTAATATGACAGTATTTCTGGGTTGTGTTGCAGTAATGTTGGGCTTGTTCTGCAGTATATTTTGCTGAGTAATATGACAGTATTTCTTAGTTGTGTTGCAGTACTGTTGGGCTTGTTCTGCAGTATTGTTTGCTGAGTGACATGACAGTATTTTTGTGTTGTGTTGTAGTAATGTTGGGTTTGTTCTGCAGTATTGTTTCTTGAGTGACATGACTGTATTTCTGGGTTGTGTTGCAGTAATGTTGGGCTTGTTCTGCAGCATCGTTTGCTGAGTGATATGACAGTATTTCTGGGTTGTGTTGCAGTAATGTTGGGCTTGTTCTGCAGTATAATTTGCTGAGTAATATGACAGTATTTCTAGGTTGTGTTGCAGTAATGTTGGGCTTTTTCTGCAGTTTCGTTTGCTGAGTGATATGACAGTATTTTTGGGTTTTGTTGCAGCAATGTTGGCCTTGTTCTGCAGTATTATTTGCTGAGTGATATGACAGTATTTCTGGGTTGTGTTTCTGTAATGTTGGGCTTGTTCTGCAGTATAATTTGCTCAGTAATATGACAGTATTTCTGGGTTGTGTTGCAGTAATGTTGGGCTTGTTCTGCAGTATATTTTGCTGAGTGATATGACAGTATTTCTGGATTGTGTTGCAGTAATGTTGGGTTTGTTCTGCAGTATTGTTTGCTGAGTGACATGACAGTATTTTTGTGTTGTGTTGTAGTAATGTTGGGTTTGTTCTGCAGTATTGTTTCTTGAGTGACATGACTGTATTTCTGGGTTGTGTTGCAGTAATGTTGGGCTTGTTCTGCAGCATCGTTTGCTGAGTGATATGACAGTATTTCTGGGTTGTGTTGCAGTAATGTTGGGCTTGTTCTGCAGTATAATTTGCTGAGTGATATGAGAGCATTTCTGGGTTGTGTTGCAGTAATGTTGGGCTTGTTCTACAGTATCGTTTGCTGAGTGATATGACAGTATTTCTGGGTTGTGTTGCTGTAATGTTGGGTTTGTTCTGCAGTATCGTCTGCTGAGTGATATGACAGTATTTTTGGGTTGTGTTGCAGTAATGTTGGGCTTGTTCTGCTGTATATTTTGCTGAGTAATATGACAGTATTTCTGAGTTGTGTTGCAGTAATGTTGGGCTTGTTCTGCAGCATCGTTTGCTGAGTGATATGAGAGCATTTCTGGGTTGTGTTGCAGTAATGTTGGGCTTGTTCTACAGTATCCTTGCTGAGTGATATGACAGTATTTCTGGGTTGTGTTGCTGTAATGTTGGGTTTGTTCTGCAGTATCGTTTGCTGAGTGATATGACAGTATTTTTGGGTTGTGTTGCAGTAATGTTGGGCTTGTTCTGCTGTATATTTTGCTGAGTAATATGACAGTATTTCTGAGTTGTGTTGCAGTAATGTTGGGCTTGTTCTGCAGCATCGTTTGCTGAGTGATATGACAGTATTTCTGGGTTGTGTTGCAGTAATGTTGGGCTTGTTTTGCAGTATCGTTTGCTGAGTGATATGACAGTATTTCTGGGTTGTGTTGCTGTAATGTTGGGTTTGTTCTGCAGTATGGTTTGCTGAGTGATATGACAGTATTTCTGGGTTGTGTTGCAGTAATGTTGGGCTTGTTCTGCAGTATAATTTGCTGAGTAATATGACAGTATTTCTAGGTTGTGTTGCAGTAATGTTGGGCTTTTTCTGCAGTTTCGTTTGCTGAGTGATATGACAGTATTTCTGAGTTGTGTTGCAGTAATGTTGGGCTTGTTCTGCAGCATCGTTTGCTGAGTGATATGACAGTATTTCTGGGTTGTGTTGCAGTAATGTTGGGCTTGTTTTGCAGTATCGTTTGCTGAGTGATATGACAGTATTTTTGGGTTGTGTTGCTGTAATGTTGGGTTTGTTCTGCAGTATCGTTTGCTGAGTGATATGACAGTATTTCTGGGTTGTGTTGCAGTAATGTTGGGCTTGTTCTGCAGTATAATTTGCTGAGTAATATGACAGTATTTCTAGGTTGTGTTGCAGTAATGTTGGGCTTTTTCTGCAGTTTCGTTTGCTGAGTGATATGACAGTATTTTTGGGTTTTGTTGCAGTAATGTTGGGCTTGTTCTGCAGTATCATTTGCTGAGTTATATGGCAGTATTTCTGGGTTGTGTTTCTGTAATGTTGGGCTTGTTCTGCAGTATAATTTGCTGAGTAATATGACAGTATTTCTGGGTTGTGTTGCAGTAATGTTGGGCTTGTTCTGCAGTATCTTTTTCTGAGTGATATGACAGTATTTCTGGATTGTGTTGCTGTAATGTTGGGTTTGTTCTGCAGTATTGTTTGCTGAGTTACATGACAGTATTTTTGTGTTGTGTTGTAGTAATGTTGCGCTTATTCTGCAGTATCGTTTGCTGAGTGATATGACAGTATTTTTGGGTTGTGTTGCAGTAATGTTGGGCTTGTTCTGCAGCATCGTTTGCTGAGTGATATGACAGTATTTCTGGGTTGTGTTGCAGTAATGTTGGGCTTGTTCTGCAGCATCGTTTGCTGAGTGATATGACAGTATTTCTGGGTTGTGTTGCAGTAATGTTGGGCTTGTTCTGCAGTATAATTTGCTGAGTAATATGACAGTATTTCTAGGTTGTGTTGCAGTAATGCTGGGCTTGTTTTGCAGTATCATTTGCTGAGTAATATGACAGTATTTCTGGGTTGTGTTGCAGTAATGTTGGGCTAATTCTGCAGTATCTTTTGCTGAGTGATATGACAGTATTTTTGGGTTGTGTTGCAGTAATGCTGGGCTTGTTTTGCAGTATCATTTGCTGAGTAATATGACATTATTTCTGGGTTGTGTTGCAGTAATGTTGCGCTTGTTCTGCAGTATCTTTTGCTGAGTGATATGACAGTATTTTTGGGTTGTGTTGCAGTAATGTTGGGCTTGCTCTGCAGTATCGTTTGCTGAGTGATATGACAGTATCTGGGTTGTGTTGCAGTAATGTTGGGCTTGCTCTGCAGTATCGTTTGCTGAGTGATATGACAGTATCTGGGTTGTGTTGTAGTAATGTTGGGTTTTTTCTGCAGTATCGTTTGCTGAGTGATATGACAGTATTTCTGGGTTGTGTTACAGTCAAGTTGGGTTTGTTCTGCAGTATCGTTTGCTGAGTGATAAGACAGTTTTTCTGGGTTGTGTTGCACTAATGTTGGGCTTGTTCTGCTGTATCGTTTGCTGAGTGATATGACTGTATTTCTGGGTTGTGATCAGTAATGTTGGGCTTGTTCTGCAGTATCGTTTGCTGAGTGATATGACAGTATTTCTGGGTTGTGTTGCAGTAATGTTGGGCTTGTTCTTCAGCATCTTTTGCTGAGTGATATGACAGTAATTTTGGTTTGTGTTGCAGTAATGTTGCGCTTGTTCTGCAGTATCGTTTGCTGAGTGATATGACAGTATTTCTGGGTTGTGTTTCATTAATTTTGGGCTTGTTCTGCAGTATCATTTGCTGAGTAATATGACAGTATTTTTGGGTTGTGTTGCAGTAATGTTGGGCTTGTTCTGCAGTATCGTTTGCTGAGTGATATGACAGTATTTCTGGGTTGTGTTGCAGTAATGTTGGGCTGGTTTTGCAGTATTGTTTCCTGAGTGACATGACTGTATTTCTGGGTTGTGTTGCAGTAATGTTGGGCTTGTTCTGCAGCATCGTTTGCTGAGTGATATGACAGTATTTCTGGGTTGTGTTGCAGTAATGTTGGGCTTGTTTTGCAGTATAATTTGCTGAGTAAAATGACAGTAATTCTAGGTTGTGTTGCAGTACTGTTGCGCTTGTTCTGCAGTATCGTTTGCTGAGTGATATGACAGTATTTCTGGGTTGTGTTTCAGTAATTTTGGGCTTGTTCTGCAGTTTCATTTGCTGAGTAATATGACAGTATTTTGGGGTTGTGTTGCAGTAATGTTGGGCTTGTTCTGCAGTATCGTTTGCTGAGTGATATGACAGCATTTTTGGGTTGTGTTGCAGTTATGTTGGGCTTGTTCTGCAGTATCGTTTGCTGAGTGATATGACAGTATTTCTGGGTTGTGTTGCTGTAATGTTGGGTTTGTTCTGCAGTATGGTTTGCTGAGTGATATGACAGTATTTTTGGGTTGTGTTGCAGTAATGTTGGGCTTGTTCTGCAGTATCGTTTGCTGAGTGATATGACAGTATTTCTGGGTTGTGTTGCAGTAATGTTGGGCTTGTTCTGCAGTATAATTTGCTGAGTAATATGACAGTATTTCTAGGTTGTGTTGCAGTAATGTTGGGCTTTTTCTGCAGTTTCGTTTGCTGAGTGATATGACAGTATTTTTGGGTTTTGTTGCAGAAATGTTGGGCTTGTTCTGCAGTATCATTTGCTGAGTTATATGGCAGTATTTCTGGGTTGTGTTTCTGTAATGTTAGGCTTGTTCTGCAGTATAATTTGCTGAGTAATATGACAGTATTTCTGGGTTGTGTTGCAGTAATGTTGGGCTTGTTCTGCAGTATATTTTGCTGAGTAATATGACAGTATTTCTGAGTTGTGTTGCAGTTATGTTGGGCTTGTTCTGCAGTATCTTTTTCTGAGTGATATGACAGTATTTCTGGATTGTGTTGCTGTAATGTTGGGTTTGTTCTGCAGTATTGTTTGCTGAGTTACATGACAGTATTTTTGTGTTGTGTTGTAGTAATGTTGCGCTTATTCTGCAGTATCGTTTGCTGAGTGATATGACAGTATTTTTGGGTTGTGTTGCAGTAATGTTGGGCTTGTTCTGCAGCATCGTTTGCTGAGTGATATGACAGTATTTCTGGGTTGTGTTGCAGTAATGTTGGGCTTGTTCTGCAGTATAATTTGCTGAGTAATATGACAGTATTTCTAGGTTGTGTTGCAGTAATGCTGGGCTTGTTTTGCAGTATCATTTGCTGAGTAATATGACAGTATTTCTGGGTTGTGTTGCAGTAATGTTGGGCTAATTCTGCAGTATCTTTTGCTGAGTGATATGACAGTATTTTTGGGTTGTGTTGCAGTAATGCTGGGCTTGTTTTGCAGTATCATTTGCTGAGTAATATGACATTATTTCTGGGTTGTGTTGCAGTAATGTTGCGCTTGTTCTGCAGTATCTTTTGCTGAGTGATATGACAGTATTTTTGGGTTGTGTTGCAGTAATGTTGGGCTTGCTCTGCAGTATCGTTTGCTGAGTGATATGACAGTATCTGGGTTGTGTTGCAGTAATGTTGGGCTTGCTCTGCAGTATCGTTTGCTGAGTGATATGACAGTATCTGGGTTGTGTTGTAGTAATGTTGGGTTTTTTCTGCAGTATCGTTTGCTGAGTGATATGACAGTATTTCTGGGTTGTGTTACAGTAAAGTTGGGTTTGTTCTGCAGCATCGTTTGCTGAGTGATATAACAGTATTTCTGGGTTGTGTTGCAGTAATGTTGGGCTTGTTTTGCAGTATTGTTTGCTGAGTGATATGACAGTAATTCTAGGTTGTGTTGCAGTACTGTTGCGCTTGTTCTGCAGTATCGTTTGCTGAGTGATATGACAGTATTTCTGGGTTGTGTTCCAGTAATTTTGGGCTTGTTCTGCAGTATCATTTGCTGAGTAATATGACAGTATTTTGGGGTTGTGTTGCAGTAATGTTGGGCTTGTTCTGCAGTATCGTTTGCTGAGTGATATGACAGCATTTCTGGGTTGTGTTGCAGTTATGTTGGGCTTGTTCTGCAGTATCGTTTGCTGAGTGATATGACAGTATTTCTGGGTTGTGTTGCTGTAATGTTGGGTTTGTTCTGCAGTATGGTTTGCTGAGTGATATGACAGTATTTTTGGGTTGTGTTGCAGTAATGTTGGGCTTGTTCTGCAGTATCGTTTGCTGAGTGATATGACAGTATTTCTGGGTTGTGTTGCAGTAATGTTGGGCTTGTTCTGCAGTATAATTTGCTGAGTAATATGACAGTATTTCTAGGTTGTGTTGCAGTAATGTTGGGCTTTTTCTGCAGTTTCGTTTGCTGAGTGATATGACAGTATTTTTGGGTTGTGTTGCACTAATGTTGGGCTTGTTCTGCTGTATCGTTTGCTGAGTGATATGACTGTGTTTCTGGGTTGTGATCAGTAATGTTGGGCTTGTTCTGCAGTATCGTTTGCTGAGTGATATGACAGTATTTCTGGGTTGTGTTGCAGTAATGTTGGGCTTGTTCTTCAGCATCTTTTGCTGAGTGATATGACAGTAATTTTGGTTTGTGTTGCAGTAATGTTGCGCTTGTTCTGCAGTATCGTTTGCTGAGTGATATGACAGTATTTCTGGGTTGTGTTTCAGTAATTTTGGGCTTGTTCTGCAGTATCATTTGCTGAGTAATATGACAGTATTTTTGGGTTGTGTTGCAGTTATGTTGGGCTTGTTCTGCAGTATCGTTTGCTGAGTGATATGACAGTATTTCTGGGTTGTGTTGCAGTAATGTTGGGCTTGTTTTGCAGTATTGTTTCCTGAGTGACATGACTGTATTTCTGGGTTGTGTTGCAGTAATGTTGGGCTTGTTCTGCAGCATCGTTTGCTGAGTGATATGACAGTATTTCTGGGTTGTGTTGCAGTAATGTTGGGCTTGTTTTGCAGTATTGTTTCCTGAGTGACATGACTGTATTTCTGGGTTGTGTTGCAGTAATGTTGGGCTTGTTCTGCAGTATTGTTTGCTGAGTGATATGACAGTAATTCTAGGTTGTGTTGCAGTACTGTTGCGCTTGTTCTGCAGTATCGTTTGCTGAGTGATATGACAGTATTTCTGGGTTGTGTTTCAGTAATTTTGGGCTTGTTCTGCAGTATCATTTGCTGAGTAATATGACAGTATTTTGGGGTTGTGTTGCAGTAATGTTGGGCTTGTTCTGCAGTATCGTTTGCTGAGTGATATGACAGCATTTCTGGGTTGTGTTGCAGTTATGTTGGGCTTGTTCTGCAGTATCGTTTGCTGAGTGATATGACAGTATTTCTGGGTTGTGTTGCTGTAATGTTGGGTTTGTTCTGCAGTTTGGTTTGCTGAGTGATATGACAGTTTTTTTGGGTTGTGTTGCAGTAATGTTGGGCTTGTTCTGCAGTATCGTTTGCTGAGTGATATGACAGTATTTCTGGGTTGTGTTGCAGTAATGTTGGGCTTGTTCTGCAGTATAATTTGCTGAGTAATATGAAAGTATTTCTAGGTTGTGTTGCAGTAATGTTGGGCTTTTTCTGCAGTTTCGTTTGCTGAGTGATATGACAGTATTTTTGGGTTTTGTTGCAGTAATGTTGGGCTTGTTCTGCAGTATCATTTGCTGAGTTATATGGCAGTATTTCTGGGTTGTGTTTCTGTAATGTTGGGCTTGTTCTGCAGTATAATTTGCTGAGTAATATGACAGTATTTCTGGGTTGTGTTGCAGTAATGTTGGGCTTGTTCTGCAGTATCTTTTTCTGAGCGATATGACAGTATTTCTGGATTGTGTTGCTGTAATGTTGGGTTTGTTCTGCAGTATTGTTTGCTGAGTTACATGACAGTATTTTTGTGTTGTGTTGTAGTAATGTTGCGCTTATTCTGCAGTATCGTTTGCTGAGTGATATGACAGTATTTTTGGGTTGTGTTGCAGTAATGTTGGGCTTGTTCTGCAGCATCGTTTGCTGAGTGATATGACAGTATTTCTGGGTTGTGTTGCAGTAATGTTGGGCTTGTTCTGCAGTATAATTTGCTGAGTAATATGACAGTATTTCTAGGTTGTGTTGCAGTAATGCTGGGCTTGTTTTGCAGTATCATTTGCTGAGTAATATGACAGTATTTCTGGGTTGTGTTGCAGTAATGTTGGGCTAATTCTGCAGTATCTTTTGCTGAGTGATATGACAGTATTTTTGGGTTGTGTTGCAGTAATGCTGGGCTTGTTTTGCAGTATCATTTGCTGAGTAATATGACATTATTTCTGGGTTGTGTTGCAGTAATGTTGCGCTTGTTCTGCAGTATCTTTTGCTGAGTGATATGACAGTATTTTTGGGTTGTGTTGCAGTAATGTTGGGCTTGCTCTGCAGTATCGTTTGCTGAGTGATATGACAGTATCTGGGTTGTGTTGCAGTAATGTTGGGCTTGCTCTGCAGTATCGTTTGCTGAGTGATATGACAGTATTTCTGGGTTGTGTTACAGTAAAGTTGGGTTTGTTCTGCAGTATCGTTTGCTGAGTGATAAGACAGTTTTTCTGGGTTGTGTTGCACTAATGTTGGGCTTGTTCTGCTGTATCGTTTGCTGAGTGATATGACTGTATTTCTGGGTTGTGATCAGTAATGTTGGGCTTGTTCTGCAGTATCGTTTGCTGAGTGATATGACAGTATTTCTGGGTTGTGTTGCAGTAATGTTGGGCTTGTTCTTCAGCATCTTTTGCTGAGTGATATGACAGTAATTTTGGTTTGTGTTGCAGTAATGTTGCGCTTGTTCTGCAGTATCGTTTGCTGAGTGATATGACAGTATTTCTGGGTTGTGTTTCATTAATTTTGGGCTTGTTCTGCAGTATCATTTGCTGAGTAATATGACAGTATTTTTGGGTTGTGTTGCAGTAATGTTGGGCTTGTTCTGCAGTATCGTTTGCTGAGTGATATGACATTATTTCTGGGTTGTGTTGCAGTAATGTTGGGCTGGTTTTGCAGTATTGTTTCCTGAGTGACATGACTGTATTTCTGGGTTGTGTTGCAGTAGTGTTGGGCTTGTTCTGCAGCATCGTTTGCTGAGTGATATGACAGTATTTCTGGGTTGTGTTGCAGTAATGTTGGGCTTGTTTTGCAGTATAATTTGCTGAGTAATATGACAGTAATTCTAGGTTGTGTTGCAGTACTGTTGCGCTTGTTCTGCAGTATCGTTTGCTGAGTGATATGACAGTATTTCTGGGTTGTGTTTCAGTAATTTTGGGCTTGTTCTGCAGTATCATTTGCTGAGTAATATGACAGTATTTTGGGGTTGTGTTGCAGTAATGTTGGGCTTGTTCTGCAGTATCGTTTGCTGAGTGATATGACAGCATTTTTGGGTTGTGTTGCAGTTATGTTGGGCTTGTTCTGCAGTATCGTTTGCTGAGTGATATGACAGTATTTCTGGGTTGTGTTGCTGTAATGTTGGGTTTGTTCTGCAGTATGGTTTGCTGAGTGATATGACAGTATTTTTGGGTTGTGTTGCAGTAATGTTGGGCTTGTTCTGCAGTATCGTTTGCTGAGTGATATGACAGTATTTCTGGGTTGTGTTGCAGTAATGTTGGGCTTGTTCTGCAGTATAATTTGCTGAGTAATATGACTGTATTTCTAGGATGTGTTGCAGTAATGTTGGGCTTTTTCTGCAGTTTCGTTTGCTGAGTGATATGACAGTATTTTTGGGTTTTGTTGCAGAAATGTTGGGCTTGTTCTGCAGTATCATTTGCTGAGTTATATGGCAGTATTTCTGGGTTGTGTTTCTGTAATGTTAGGCTTGTTCTGCAGTATAATTTGCTGAGTAATATGACAGTATTTCTGGGTTGTGTTGCAGTAATGTTGGGCTTGTTCTGCAGTATATTTTGCTGAGTAATATGACAGTATTTCTGAGTTGTGTTGCAGTTATGTTGGGCTTGTTCTGCAGTATCTTTTTCTGAGTGATATGACAGTATTTCTGGATTGTGTTGCTGTAATGTTGGGTTTGTTCTGCAGTATTGTTTGCTGAGTTACATGACAGTATTTTTGTGTTGTGTTGTAGTAATGTTGCGCTTGTTCTGCAGTATCGTTTGCTGAGTGATATGACAGTATTTTTGGGTTGTGTTGCAGTAATGTTGGGCTTGTTCTGCAGCATCGTTTGCTGAGTGATATAACAGTATTTCTGGGTTGTGTTGCAGTAATGTTGGGCTTGTTCTGCAGTATAATTTGCTGAGTAATATGACAGTATTTCTAGGTTGTGTTGCAGTAATGTTGGGCTTTTTCTGCAGTTTCGTTTGCTGAGTGATATGACAGTATTTTTGGGTTTTGTTGCAGCAATGTTGGCCTTGTTCTGCAGTATTATTTGCTGAGTGATATGACAGTATTTCTGGGTTGTGTTTCTGTAATGTTGGGCTTGTTCTGCAGTATAATTTGCTCAGTAATATGACAGTATTTCTGGGTTGTGTTGCAGTAATGTTGGGCTTGTTCTGCAGTATATTTTGCTGAGTAATATGACAGTATTTCTGAGTTGTGTTGCAGTACTGTTGGGCTTGTTCTGCAGTATCTTTTTCTGAGTGATATGACAGTATTTCTGGATTGTGTTGCAGTAATGTTGGGTTTGTTCTGCAGTATTGTTTGCTGAGTGACATGACAGTATTTTTGTGTTGTGTTGTAGTAATGTTGGGTTTGTTCTGCAGTATTGTTTCTTGAGTGACATGACTGTATTTCTGGGTTGTGTTGCAGTTATGTTGGGCTTGTTCTGCAGCATCGTTTGCTGAGTGATATGACAGTATTTCTGGGTTGTGTTGCAGTAATGTTGGGCTTGTTCTGCAGTATAATTTGCTGAGTGATATGAGAGCATTTCTGGGTTGTGTTGCAGTAATGTTGGGCTTGTTCTACAGTATCGTTTGCTGAGTGATATGACAGTATTTCTGGGTTGTGTTGCTGTAATGTTGGGTTTGTTCTGCAGTATCGTCTGCTGAGTGATATGACAGTATTTTTGGGTTGTGTTGCAGTAATGTTGGGCTTGTTCTGCTGTATATTTTGCTGAGTAATATGACAGTATTTCTGAGTTGTGTTGCAGTAATGTTGGGCTTGTTCTGCAGCATCGTTTGCTGAGTGATATGAGAGCATTTCTGGGTTGTGTTGCAGTAATGTTGGGCTTGTTCTACAGTATCCTTGCTGAGTGATATGACAGTATTTCTGGGTTGTGTTGCTGTAATGTTGGGTTTGTTCTGCAGTATCGTTTGCTGAGTGATATGACAGTATTTTTGGGTTGTGTTGCAGTAATGTTGGGCTTGTTCTGCTGTATATTTTGCTGAGTAATATGACAGTATTTCTGAGTTGTGTTGCAGTAATGTTGGGCTTGTTCTGCAGCATCGTTTGCTGAGTGATATGACAGTATTTCTGGGTTGTGTTGCAGTAATGTTGGGCTTGTTTTGCAGTATCGTTTGCTGAGTGATATGACAGTATTTCTGGGTTGTGTTGCTGTAATGTTGGGCTTGTTCTGCAGCATCGTTTGCTGAGTGATATGACAGTATTTCTGGGTTGTGTTGCAGTAATGTTGGGATTGTTCTGCAGTATAATTTGCTGAGTAATATGACAGTATTTCTCGGTTGTGTTGCAGTAATGCTGGGCTTGTTTTGCAGTATCATTTGCTGAGTAATATGACAGTATTTCTGGGTTGTGTTGCAGTAATGTTGGGCTAATTCTGCAGTATCTTTTGCTGAGTGATATGACAGTATTTTTGGGTTGTGTTGCAGTAATGCTGGGCTTGTTTTGCAGTATCATTTGCTGAGTAATATGACATTATTTCTGGGTTGTGTTGCAGTTATGTTGCGCTTGTTCTGCAGTATCTTTTGCTGAGTGATATGACAGTATTTTTGGGTTGTGTTGCAGTAATGTTGGGCTTGCTCTGCAGTATCGTTTGCTGAGTGATATGACAGTATCTGGGTTGTGTTGCAGTAATGTTGGGCTTGCTCTGCAGTATCGTTTGCTGAGTGATATGACAGTATCTGGGTTGTGTTGTAGTAATGTTGGGTTTTTTCTGCAGTATCGTTTGCTGAGTGATATGACAGTATTTCTGGGTTGTGTTACAGTCAAGTTGGGTTTGTTCTGCAGTATCGTTTGCTGAGTGATAAGACAGTTTTTCTGGGTTGTGTTGCACTAATGTTGGGCTTGTTCTGCTGTATCGTTTGCTGAGTGATATGACTGTATTTCTGGGTTGTGATCAGTAATGTTGGGCTTGTTCTGCAGTATCGTTTGCTGAGTGATATGACAGTATTTCTGGGTTGTGTTGCAGTAATGTTGGGCTTGTTCTTCAGCATCTTTTGCTGAGTGATATGACAGTAATTTTGGTTTGTGTTGCAGTAATGTTGCGCTTGTTCTGCAGTATCGTTTGCTGAGTGATATGACAGTATTTCTGGGTTGTGTTTCATTAATTTTGGGCTTGTTCTGCAGTATCATTTGCTGAGTAATATGACAGTATTTTTGGGTTGTGTTGCAGTAATGTTGGGCTTGTTCTGCAGTATCGTTTGCTGAGTGATATGACAGTATTTCTGGGTTGTGTTGCAGTAATGTTGGGCTGGTTTTGCAGTATTGTTTCCTGAGTGACATGACTGTATTTCTGGGTTGTGTTGCAGTAATGTTGGGCTTGTTCTGCAGCATCGTTTGCTGAGTGATATGACAGTATTTCTGGGTTGTGTTGCAGTAATGTTGGGCTTGTTTTGCAGTATAATTTGCTGAGTAATATGACAGTAATTCTAGGTTGTGTTGCAGTACTGTTGCGCTTGTTCTGCAGTATCGTTTGCTGAGTGATATGACAGTATTTCTGGGTTGTGTTTCAGTAATTTTGGGCTTGTTCTGCAGTTTCATTTGCTGAGTAATATGACAGTATTTTGGGGTTGTGTTGCAGTAATGTTGGGCTTGTTCTGCAGTATCTTTTGCTGAATGATATGACAGTATTTTTGGGTTGTGTTGCAGTACTGTTGCGCTTGTTCTGCAGTATCGTTTGCTGAGTGATATGACAGTATTTCTGGGTTGTGTTTCAGTAATTTTGGGCTTGTTCTGCAGTATCATTTGCTGAGTAATATGACAGTATTTTGGGGTTGTGTTGCAGTAATGTTGGGCTTGTTCTGCAGTATCGTTTGCTGAGTGATATGACAGCATTTTTGGGTTGTGTTGCAGTTATGTTGGGCTTGTTCTGCAGTATCGTTTGCTGAGTGATATGACAGTATTTCTGGGTTGTGTTGCTGTAATGTTGGGTTTGTTCTGCAGTATGGTTTGCTGAGTGATATGACAGTATTTTTGGGTTGTGTTGCAGTAATGTTGGGCTTGTTCTGCAGTATCGTTTGCTGAGTGATATGACAGTATTTCTGGGTTGTGTTGCAGTAATGTTGGGCTTGTTCTGCAGTATAATTTGCTGAGTAATATGACAGTATTTCTAGGTTGTGTTGCAGTAATGTTGGGCTTTTTCTGCAGTTTCGTTTGCTGAGTGATATGACAGTATTTTTGGGTTTTGTTGCAGAAATGTTGGGCTTGTTCTGCAGTATCATTTGCTGAGTTATATGGCAGTATTTCTGGGTTGTGTTTCTGTAATGTTAGGCTTGTTCTGCAGTATAATTTGCTGAGTAATATGACAGTATTTCTGGGTTGTGTTGCAGTAATGTTGGGCTTGTTCTGCAGTATATTTTGCTGAGTAATATGACAGTATTTCTGAGTTGTGTTGCAGTTATGTTGGGCTTGTTCTGCAGTATCTTTTTCTGAGTGATATGACAGTATTTCTGGATTGTGTTGCTGTAATGTTGGGTTTGTTCTGCAGTATTGTTTGCTGAGTTACATGACAGTATTTTTGTGTTGTGTTGTAGTAATGTTGCGCTTGTTCTGCAGTATCGTTTGCTGAGTG
Organism: Gymnothorax reevesii; assembly: GCA_029721435.1. Taxonomy (NCBI): domain Eukaryota; kingdom Metazoa; phylum Chordata; class Actinopteri; order Anguilliformes; family Muraenidae; genus Gymnothorax; species Gymnothorax reevesii. The sequence goes on along the minus strand of CM056579.1, from coordinate 8,172,033 downwards.
ATATGACAGTATTTTTGGGTTGTGTTGCAGTAATGTTGGGCTTGTTCTGCAGCATCGTTTGCTGAGTGATATAACAGTATTTCTGGGTTGTGTTGCAGTAATGTTGGGCTTGTTCTGCAGTATAGTTTGCTGAGTAATATGACAGTATTTCTAGGTTGTGTTGCAGTAATGTTGGGCTTTTTCTGCAGTTTCGTTTGCTGAGTGATATGACAGTATTTTTGGGTTTTGTTGCAGCAATGTTGGCCTTGTTCTGCAGTGTTATTTGCTGAGTGATATGACAGTATTTCTGGGTTGTGTTTCTGTAATGTTGGGCTTGTTCTGCAGTATAATTTGCTCAGTAATATGACAGTATTTCTGGGTTGTGTTGCAGTAATGTTGGGCTTGTTCTGCAGTATATTTTGCTGAGTAATATGACAGTATTTATGAGTTGTGTTGCAGTACTGTTGGGCTTGTTCTGCAGTATCTTTTTCTGAGTGATATGACAGTATTTCTGGATTGTGTTGCAGTAATGTTGGGTTTGTTCTGCAGTATTGTTTGCTGAGTGACATGACAGTATTTTTGTGTTGTGTTGTAGTAATGTTGGGTTTGTTCTGCAGTATTGTTTTTTGAGTGACATGACTGTATTTCTGGGTTGTGTTGCAGTTATGTTGGGCTTGTTCTGCAGCATCGTTTGCTGAGTGATATGACAGTATTTCTGGGTTGTGTTGCAGTAATGTTGGGCTTGTTCTGCAGTATAATTTGCTGAGTTATATGAGAGCATTTCTGGGTTGTGTTGCAGTAATGTTGGGCTTGTTCTACAGTATCGTTTGCTGAGTGATATGACAGTATTTCTGGGTTGTGTTGCTGTAATGTTGGGTTTGTTCTGCAGTATCGTCTGCTGAGTGATATGACAGTATTTTTGGGTTGTGTTGCAGTAATGTTGGGCTTGTTCTGCTGTATATTTTGCTGAGTAATATGACAGTATTTCTGAGTTGTGTTGCAGTAATGTTGGGCTTGTTCTGCAGCATCGTTTGCTGAGTGATATGAGAGCATTTCTGGGTTGTGTTGCAGTAATGTTGGGCTTGTTCTACAGTATCCTTGCTGAGTGATATGACAGTATTTCTGGGTTGTGTTGCTGTAATGTTGGGTTTGTTCTGCAGTATCGTTTGCTGAGTGATATGACAGTATTTTTGGGTTGTGTTGCAGTAATGTTGGGCTTGTTCTGCTGTATATTTTGCTGAGTAATATGACAGTATTTCTGAGTTGTGTTGCAGTAATGTTGGGCTTGTTCTGCAGCATCGTTTGCTGAGTGATATGACAGTATTTCTGGGTTGTGTTGCAGTAATGTTGGGCTTGTTCTGCAGTATAATTTGCTGAGTAATATGACAGTATTTCTGGGTTGTGTTGCAGTAATGTTGGGCTTGTTCTGCAGTATCTTTTTCTGAGCGATATGACAGTATTTCTGGATTGTGTTGCTGTAATGTTGGGTTTGTTCTGCAGTATTGTTTGCTGAGTTACATGACAGTATTTTTGTGTTGTGTTGTAGTAATGTTGCGCTTATTCTGCAGTATCGTTTGCTGAGTGATATGACAGTATTTTTGGGTTGTGTTGCAGTAATGTTGGGCTTGTTCTGCAGGATCGTTTGCTGAGTGATATGACAGTATTTCTGGGTTGTGTTGCAGTAATGTTGGGCTTGTTCTGCAGTATAATTTGCTGAGTAATATGACAGTATTTCTAGGTTGTGTTGCAGTAATGCTGGGCTTGTTTTGCAGTATCATTTGCTGAGTAATATGACAGTATTTCTGGGTTGTGTTGCAGTAATGTTGGGCTAATTCTGCAGTATCTTTTGCTGAGTGATATGACAGTATTTTTGGGTTGTGTTGCAGTAATGCTGGGCTTGTTTTGCAGTATCATTTGCTGAGTAATATGACATTATTTCTGGGTTGTGTTGCAGTAATGTTGCGCTTGTTCTGCAGTATCTTTTGCTGAGTGATATGACAGTATTTTTGGGTTGTGTTGCAGTAATGTTGGGCTTGCTCTGCAGTATCGTTTGCTGAGTGATATGACAGTATCTGGGTTGTGTTGCAGTAATGTTGGGCTTGCTCTGCAGTATCGTTTGCTGAGTGATATGACAGTATCTGGGTTGTGTTGTAGTAATGTTGGGTTTTTTCTGCAGTATCGTTTGCTGAGTGATATGACAGTATTTCTGGGTTGTGTTCCAGTAAAGTTGGGTTTGTTCTGCAGTATCGTTTGCTGAGTGATAAGACAGTTTTTCTGGGTTGTGTTGCACTAATGTTGGGCTTGTTCTGCTGTATCGTTTGCTGAGTGATATGACTGTATTTCTGGGTTGTGATCAGTAATGTTGGGCTTGTTCTGCAGTATCGTTTGCTGAGTGATATGACAGTATTTCTGGGTTGTGTTGCAGTAATGTTGGGCTTGTTCTTCACCATCTTTTGCTGAGTGATATGACAGTAATTTTGGTTTGTGTTGCAGTAATGTTGCGCTTGTTCTGCAGTATCGTTTGCTGAGTGATATGACAGTATTTCTGGGTTGTGTTTCATTAATTTTGGGCTTGTTCTGCAGTATCATTTGCTGAGTAATATGACAGTATTTTTGGGTTGTGTTGCAGTAATGTTGGGCTTGTTCTGCAGTATCGTTTGCTGAGTGATATGACATTATTTCTGGGTTGTGTTGCAGTAATGTTGGGCTGGTTTTGCAGTATTGTTTCCTGAGTGACATGACTGTATTTCTGGGTTGTGTTGCAGTAGTGTTGGGCTTGTTCTGCAGCATCGTTTGCTGAGTGATATGACAGTATTTCTGGGTTGTGTTGCAGTAATGTTGGGCTTGTTTTGCAGTATAATTTGCTGAGTAATATGACAGTAATTCTAGGTTGTGTTGCAGTACTGTTGCGCTTGTTCTGCAGTATCGTTTGCTGAGTGATATGACAGTATTTCTGGGTTGTGTTTCAGTAATTTTGGGCTTGTTCTGCAGTATCATTTGCTGAGTAATATGACAGTATTTTGGGGTTGTGTTGCAGTAATGTTGGGCTTGTTCTGCAGTATCGTTTGCTGAGTGATATGACAGCATTTTTGGGTTGTGTTGCAGTTATGTTGGGCTTGTTCTGCAGTATCGTTTGCTGAGTGATATGACAGTATTTCTGGGTTGTGTTGCTGTAATGTTGGGTTTGTTCTGCAGTATGGTTTGCTGAGTGATATGACAGTATTTTTGGGTTGTGTTGCAGTAATGTTGGGCTTGTTCTGCAGTATCGTTTGCTGAGTGATATGACAGTATTTCTGGGTTGTGTTGCAGTAATGTTGGGCTTGTTCTGCAGTATAATTTGCTGAGTAATATGACAGTATTTCTAGGTTGTGTTGCAGTAATGTTGGGCTTTTTCTGCAGTTTCGTTTGCTGAGTGATATGACAGTATTTTTGGGTTTTGTTGCAGAAATGTTGGGCTTGTTCTGCAGTATCATTTGCTGAGTTATATGGCAGTATTTCTGGGTTGTGTTTCTGTAATGTTGGGCTTGTTCTGCAGTATAATTTGCTGAGTAATATGACAGTATTTCTGGGTTGTGTTGCAGTAATGTTGGGCTTGTTCTGCAGTATATTTTGCTGAGTAATATGACAGTATTTCTGAGTTGTGTTGCAGTTATGTTGGGCTTGTTCTGCAGTATCTTTTTCTGAGTGATATGACAGTATTTCTGGATTGTGTTGCTGTAATGTTGGGTTTGTTCTGCAGTATTGTTTGCTGAGTTACATGACAGTATTTTTGTGTTGTGTTGTAGTAATGTTGCGCTTGTTCTGCAGTATCGTTTGCTGAGTGATATGACAGTATTTTTGGGTTGTGTTGCAGTAATGTTGGGCTTGTTCTGCAGCATCGTTTGCTGAGTGATATAACAGTATTTCTGGGTTGTGTTGCAGTAATGTTGGGCTTGTTCTGCAGTATAATTTGCTGAGTAATATGACAGTATTTCTAGGTTGTGTTGCAGTAATGTTGGGCTTTTTCTGCAGTTTCGTTTGCTGAGTGATATGACAGTATTTTTGGGTTTTGTTGCAGCAATGTTGGCCTTGTTCTGCAGTATTATTTGCTGAGTGATATGACAGTATTTCTGGGTTGTGTTTCTGTAATGTTGGGCTTGTTCTGCAGTATAATTTGCTCAGTAATATGACAGTATTTCTGGGTTGTGTTGCAGTAATGTTGGGCTTGTTCTGCAGTATATTTTGCTGAGTAATATGACAGTATTTCTGAGTTGTGTTGCAGTACTGTTGGGCTTGTTCTGCAGTATCTTTTTCTGAGTGATATGACAGTATTTCTGGATTGTGTTGCAGTAATGTTGGGTTTGTTCTGCAGTATTGTTTGCTGAGTGACATGACAGTATTTTTGTGTTGTGTTGTAGTAATGTTGGGTTTGTTCTGCAGTATTGTTTCTTGAGTGACATGACTGTATTTCTGGGTTGTGTTGCAGTTATGTTGGGCTTGTTCTGCAGCATCGTTTGCTGAGTGATATGACAGTATTTCTGGGTTGTGTTGCAGTAATGTTGGGCTTGTTCTGCAGTATAATTTGCTGAGTGATATGAGAGCATTTCTGGGTTGTGTTGCAGTAATGTTGGGCTTGTTCTACAGTATCGTTTGCTGAGTGATATGACAGTATTTCTGGGTTGTGTTGCTGTAATGTTGGGTTTGTTCTGCAGTATCGTCTGCTGAGTGATATGACAGTATTTTTGGGTTGTGTTGCAGTAATGTTGGGCTTGTTCTGCTGTATATTTTGCTGAGTAATATGACAGTATTTCTGAGTTGTGTTGCAGTAATGTTGGGCTTGTTCTGCAGCATCGTTTGCTGAGTGATATGAGAGCATTTCTGGGTTGTGTTGCAGTAATGTTGGGCTTGTTCTACAGTATCCTTGCTGAGTGATATGACAGTATTTCTGGGTTGTGTTGCTGTAATGTTGGGTTTGTTCTGCAGTATCGTTTGCTGAGTGATATGACAGTATTTTTGGGTTGTGTTGCAGTAATGTTGGGCTTGTTCTGCTGTATATTTTGCTGAGTAATATGACAGTATTTCTGAGTTGTGTTGCAGTAATGTTGGGCTTGTTCTGCAGCATCGTTTGCTGAGTGATATGACAGTATTTCTGGGTTGTGTTGCAGTAATGTTGGGCTTGTTTTGCAGTATCGTTTGCTGAGTGATATGACAGTATTTCTGGGTTGTGTTGCTGTAATGTTGGGCTTGTTCTGCAGCATCGTTTGCTGAGTGATATGACAGTATTTCTGGGTTGTGTTGCAGTAATGTTGGGCTTGTTCTGCAGTATAATTTGCTGAGTAATATGACAGTATTTCTAGGTTGTGTTGCAGTAATGCTGGGCTTGTTTTGCAGTATCATTTGCTGAGTAATATGACAGTATTTCTGGGTTGTGTTGCAGTAATGTTGGGCTAATTCTGCAGTATCTTTTGCTGAGTGATATGACAGTATTTTTGGGTTGTGTTGCAGTAATGCTGGGCTTGTTTTGCAGTATCATTTGCTGAGTAATATGACATTATTTCTGGGTTGTGTTGCAGTTATGTTGCGCTTGTTCTGCAGTATCTTTTGCTGAGTGATATGACAGTATTTTTGGGTTGTGTTGCAGTAATGTTGGGCTTGCTCTGCAGTATCGTTTGCTGAGTGATATGACAGTATCTGGGTTGTGTTGCAGTAATGTTGGGCTTGCTCTGCAGTATCGTTTGCTGAGTGATATGACAGTATCTGGGTTGTGTTGTAGTAATGTTGGGTTTTTTCTGCAGTATCGTTTGCTGAGTGATATGACAGTATTTCTGGGTTGTGTTACAGTCAAGTTGGGTTTGTTCTGCAGTATCGTTTGCTGAGTGATAAGACAGTTTTTCTGGGTTGTGTTTCACTAATGTTGGGCTTGTTCTGCTGTATCGTTTGCTGAGTGATATGACTGTATTTCTGGGTTGTGATCAGTAATGTTGGGCTTGTTCTGCAGTATCGTTTGCTGAGTGATATGACAGTATTTCTGGGTTGTGTTGCTGTAATGTTGGGTTTGTTCTGCAGTATGGTTTGCTGAGTGATATGACAGTATTTTTGGGTTGTGTTGCAGTAATGTTGGGCTTGTTCTGCAGTATCGTTTGCTGAGTGATATGACAGTATTTCTGGGTTGTGTTGCAGTAATGTTGGGCTTGTTCTGCAGTATAATTTGCTGAGTAATATGACAGTATTTCTAGGTTGTGTTGCAGTAATGTTGGGCTTTTTCTGCAGTTTCGTTTGCTGAGTGATATGACAGTATTTTTGGGTTTTGTTGCAGAAATGTTGGGCTTGTTCTGCAGTATCATTTGCTGAGTTATATGGCAGTATTTCTGGGTTGTGTTTCTGTAATGTTAGGCTTGTTCTGCAGTATAATTTGCTGAGTAATATGACAGTATTTCTGGGTTGTGTTGCAGTAATGTTGGGCTTGTTCTGCAGTATATTTTGCTGAGTAATATGACAGTATTTCTGAGTTGTGTTGCAGTTATGTTGGGCTTGTTCTGCAGTATCTTTTTCTGAGTGATATGACAGTATTTCTGGATTGTGTTGCTGTAATGTTGGGTTTGTTCTGCAGTATTGTTTGCTGAGTTACATGACAGTATTTTTGTGTTGTGTTGTAGTAATGTTGCGCTTGTTCTGCAGTATCGTTTGCTGAGTGATATGACAGTATTTTTGGGTTGTGTTGCAGTAATGTTGGGCTTGTTCTGCAGCATCGTTTGCTGAGTGATATAACAGTATTTCTGGGTTGTGTTGCAGTAATGTTGGGCTTGTTCTGCAGTATAATTTGCTGAGTAATATGACAGTATTTCTAGGTTGTGTTGCAGTAATGTTGGGCTTTTTCTGCAGTTTCGTTTGCTGAGTGATATGACAGTATTTTTGGGTTTTGTTGCAGCAATGTTGGCCTTGTTCTGCAGTATTTTTTGCTGAGTGATATGACAGTATTTCTGGGTTGTGTTTCTGTAATGTTGGGCTTGTTCTGCAGTATAATTTGCTCAGTAATATGACAGTATTTCTGGGTTGTGTTGCAGTAATGTTGGGCTTGTTCTGCAGTATATTTTGCTGAGTAATATGACAGTATTTCTGAGTTGTGTTGCAGTACTGTTGGGCTTGTTCTGCAGTATCTTTTTCTGAGTGATATGACAGTATTTCTGGATTGTGTTGCAGTAATGTTGGGTTTGTTCTGCAGTATTGTTTGCTGAGTGACATGACAGTATTTTTGTGTTGTGTTGTAGTAATGTTGGGTTTGTTCTGCAGTATTGTTTCTTGAGTGACATGACTGTATTTCTGGGTTGTGTTGCAGTAATGTTGGGCTTGTTCTGCAGCATCGTTTGCTGAGTGATATGACAGTATTTCTGGGTTGTGTTGCAGTAATGTTGGGCTTGTTCTGCAGTATAATTTGCTGATTGATATGAGAGCATTTCTGGGTTGTGTTGCAGTAATGTTGGGCTTGTTCTGCAGTATCATTTGCTGAGTAATATGACAGTATTTCTGGGTTGTGTTGCAGTAAAGTTGCACTTGTTCTGCAGTATCGTTTGCTGAGTGATATGACAGGATTTTTGGGTTGTGTTGCAGTAATGTTGGGCTTGTTCTGCAGTATAATTTGCTGAGTGATATGACAGTATTTCTGGGTTGTGTTGCTGTAATGTTGGGCTTGTTCTGCAGTATAATTTGCTGAGTAATATGACAGTATTTCTGGGTTGTGTTGCAGTAATGTTGGGCTTGTTCTGCAGTATATTTTGCTGAGTAATATGACAGTATTTATGAGTTGTGTTGCAGTACTGTTGGGCTTTTTCTGCAGTATCTTTTTCTGAGTGATATGACCGTATTTCTGGATTGTGTTGCAGTAATATTGGGTTTGTTCTGCCGTATTGTTTGCTGAGTAATATGACAGTATTTCTGGGTTGTGTTGCAGTAATGTTGGGCTAATTCTGCAGTATCTTTTGCTGAGTGATATGACAGTATTTTTGGGTTGTGTTGCAGTAATGCTGGGCTTGTTTTGCAGTATCATTTGCTGAGTAATATGACAGTATTTCTGGGTTGTGTTGCAGTAAAGTTGCGCTTGTTCTGCAGTATCATTTGCTGAGTGATATGACAGTATTTTTGGGTTGTGTTGCAGTAATGTTGGGCTTGCTCTGCAGTATCGTTTGCTGAGTGAGATGACAGTATCTGGGTTGTGTTGCAGTAATGTTGGGTTTGTTCTGCAGTAGCGTTTGCTGAGTGATATGACAGTATTTTTGGGTTGTGTTGCAGTAATGTTGGGCTTGTTCTGCAGTATCATTTGCTGAGTAATATGACAGTATTTCTGGGTTGTGTTGCAGTAAAGTTGCGCTTGTTCTGCAGTATCGTTTGCTGAGTGATATGACAGGATTTTTGGGTTGTGTTGCAGTAATGTTGGGCTTGTTCTGCAGTATAATTTGCTGAGTAATATGACAGTATTTCTGGGTTGTGTTGCAGTAAAGTTGCGCTTGTTCTGCAGTATCGTTTGCTGAGTGATATGACAGTATTTTTGGGTTGTGTTGCAGTAATGTTGGGTTTGCTCTGCAGTATCGTTTGCTGAGTGATATGACAGTATCTGGGTTGTGTTGCAGTAATGTTGGGTTCGTTCTGCAGTATCGTTTGCTGAGTGATATGACAGTATTTTTGGGTTGTGTTGCAGTAATTTTAGGCTTGTTCTGCAGTATCGTTTGCTGAGTGATATGACAGTATTTCTGGGTTGTGTTACAGTAATGTTGGGTTTGTTCTGCAGTACTGTTGCTGAGTGATATGACAGTTTTTCTGGGTTGTGTTGCACTAATGTTGGGCTTGTTCTGCAGTATCGTTTGCTGAGTGATATGACAGTATTTCTGGGTTGTGTTGTAGTCATGTTGGGTTTTTTCTGCAGTATCGTTTGCTGAGTGATATGACAGTATTTCCGGGTTGTGTTGCAGTAAAGTTGCGCTTGTTCTGCAGTATCGTTTGCTGAGTGATATGACTGTATTTCTGGGTTGTGTTGCACTAATGTTGGGCTTGTTCTGCTGTATCGTTTGCTGAGTGATATGACTGTATTTCTGGGTTGTGTTGCAGTAATGTTGGGCTTGTTCTGCAGTATCGTTTGCTGAGTGATATGACAGTATTTCTGGGTTGTGTTGCAGTAATGTTAGGCTTGTTCTGCAGTATCGTTTGCTGAGTGATATGACTGTATTTCTGGGTTGTGCTGCAGTAAAGTTGCGCTTGTTCTGCAGTATCGTTTGCTGAGTGATATGACAGTATTTCTGGGTTGTGTTGCAGTAATGTTGGGCTTTTTCTGCAGTTTCGTTTGCTGAGTGATATGACAGTATTTTTGGGTTTCGTTGCAGTAATGTTGGGCTTGTTCTGCAGTATCATTCGCTGAGTTATATGGCAGTATTTCTGGGTTGTGTTTCTGTAATGTTGGGCTTGTTCTGCAGTATAATTTGCTGAGTAATATGACAGTATTTCTGAGTTTTGTTGCAGTTATGTTGGGCTTGTTCTGCAGTATCTTTTTCTGAGTGATATGACAGTATTTCTGGATTGTGTTGCTGTAATGTTGGGTTTGTTCTGCAGTATTGTTTGCTGAGTTACATGACAGTATTTTTGTGTTGTGTTGTAGTAATGTTGCGCTTGTTCTGCTGTATCGTTTGCTGAGTGATATGACAGTATTTTTGGGTTGTGTTGCAGTAATGTTGGGCTTGTTCTGCAGCATCGTTTGCTGAGTGATATGACAGTATTTCTGGGTTGTGTTGCAGTAATGTTGGGCTTGTTCTGCAGTATAATTTGCTGAGTAATATGACAGTATTTCTAGGTTGTGTCGCAGTAATGTTGGGCTTTTTCTGCAGTTTCGTTTGCTGAGTGATATGACAGTATTTTTGGGTTTTGTTGCAGTAATGTTGCGCTTGTTCTGCAGTATAATTTGCTGAGTAATATGACAGTATTTCTAGGTTGTGTTGCAGTAATGTTGGGCTTTTTCTGCAGTTTCGTTTGCTGAGTGATATGGCAGTATTTCTTTGTTGTGTTTCTGTAATGTTGGGCTTGTTCTGCAGTATAATTTGCTGAGTAATATGACAGTATTTCTGGGTTGTGTTGCAGTAATGTTGGGCTTGTTCTGCAGTATATTTTGCTGAGTAATATGACAGTATTTCTGAGTTGTGTTGCAGTTATGTTGGGCTTGTTCTGCAGTATCTTTTTCTGAGTGATATGACAGTATTTCTGGATTGTGTTGCAGTAATGTTGGGTTTTTTTCTGCAGTATTGTTTGCTGAGTGACATGACAGTATTTTTGTGTTGTGTTGAAGTAATGTTGGGTTTGTTCTGCAGTATTGTTTCTTGAGTGACATGACTGTATTTCTGGGTTGTGTTGCAGTAATGTTGGGCTTGTTCTGCAGTATCGTTTGCTGAGTGATATGACAGTATTTCTGGGTTGTGTTGCAGTAATGTTGGGCTTGTTCTGCAGTATAATTTGCTGAGTAATATGACAGTAATTCTAGGTTGTGTTGCAGTAATGTTGGGCTTTTTCTGCAGTATCGTTTGCTGAGTGATATGACAGCATTTCTGGGTTGTGTTGCAGTAATGTTGGGCTTGTTCTGCAGTATCGTTTGCTGAGTGATATGACAGTATTTCTGGGTTGTGTTGCAGTAATGTTGGGTTTGTTCTGCAGTATCGTCTGCTGAGTGATATGACAGTATTTTTGGGTTGTGTTGCAGTAATGTTGGATTTGTTCTGCAGTATCGTCTGCTGAGTGATATGACAGTATTTTTGGGTTGTGTTGCAGTAATGTTGGGCTTGTTCTGCAGCATCGTTTGCTGAGTGATATGACAGTATTTCTGGGTTGTGTTGCAGTAATGTTGGGCTTGTTTTGCAGTATCGTTTGCTGAGTGATATGACAGTATTTCTGGGTTGTGTTGCTGTAATAATGGGTTTGTTCTGCAGTATCGTTTGCTGAGTGATATGACAGTATTTTTGGGTTGTGTTGCAGTAATGTTGGGCTTGTTCTGCAGCATCGTTTGCTGAGTGATATGACAGTATTTCTGGGTTGTGTTGCAGTAATGTTGGGCTTGTTCTGCAGTATAATTTGCTGAGTAATATGACAGTATTTCTAGGTTGTGTTGCAGTAATGTTGTGCTTTTTCTGCAGTTTCGTTTGCTGAGTGATATGACAGTATTTTTGGGTTTTGTTGCAGTAATGTTGGGCTTGTTCTGCAGTATCATTTGCTGAGTGATATGACAGTATTTCTGGGTTGTGTTGCTGTAATGTTGGGCTTGTTCTGCAGTATAATTTGGGGAGTAATATAATAGTATTTCTGGGTTGTGTTGCAGTAATGTTGGGCTTGTTCTGCAGTATATTTTGCTGAGTAATATGACAGTATTTCTGAGTTGTGTTGCAGTAATGTTGGGCTTGTTCTGCAGTATCTTTTTCTGAGTGATATGACAGTATTTCTGGATTGTGTTGCAGTAATGTTGGGTTTGTTCTGCAGTATTGTTTGCTGAGTGACATGACAGTATTTTTGTGTTGTGTTGTAGTAATGTTGGGTTGGTTCCGCAGTATTGTTTCTTGAGTGACATGACTGTATTTCTGGGTTGTGTTGCAGTAATGTTGGGCTTGTTCTGCTGCATCGTTTGTTGAGTGATATGACAGTATTTCTGGGTTGTGTTGCAGTAATGTTGGGCTTGTTCTGCAGTATAATTTGCTGAGTAATATGACAGTAATTCTAGGTTGTGTTGCAGTAATGTTGGGTTTATTCTGCAGTATCGTTTGCTGAGTGATATGACAGTATTTCTGGGTTGTGTTGCTGTAATGTTGGGTTTGTTCTGCAGTCTCGTTTGCTGAGTGATATGGCAGTATTTTTGGGTTGTGTTGCAGTAATGTTGGGCTTGTTCTGCAGCATCGTTTGCTGAGTGATATGACAGTATTTCTGGGTTGTGTTGCAGTAATGTTGGGCTTGTTCTGCAGTATAATTTGCTGAGTAATATGACAGTATTTCTAGGTTGTGTTGCTGTCATGTTTGGCTTTTTCTGCAGTATTGTTTGCTGAGCGATATGACAGTATTTTTGGGTTTTGTTGCAGTAATGTCGGGCTTGTTCTGCAGTATCATTTGCTGAGTGATATGACAGTATTTCTGGGTTGTGTTGCTGTAATGTTGGGCTTGTTCTGCAGTATAATTTGCTGAGTAATATGACAGTATTTCTGGGTTGTGTTGCAGTAATGTTGGGCTTGTTCTGCAGTATATTTTGCTGAGTAATATGACAGTATTTCTGAGTTGTGTTGCAGTAATGTTGGGCTTGTTCTGCAGTATCGTTTGCTGAGTGGCATGACCGTATTTCTGGGTTGTGTTGCAGTAATATTGGGTTTGTTCTGCAGTATTGTTTGCTGAGTAATATGACAGTATTTCTGGGTTGTGTTGCAGTAATGTTGGGCTAATTCTGCAGTATCTTTTGCTGAGTGATATGACAGTATTTTTGGGTTGTGTTGCAGTAATGCTGGGCTTGTTTTGCAGTATCATTTGCTGAGTAAAATGACAGTATTTCTGGGTTGTGTTGCAGTAAAGTTGCGCTTGTTCTGCAGTATCGTTTGCTGAGGGATATGACAGTATTTTTGGGTTGTGTTGCAGTAATGTTGGGCTTGCTCTGCAGTATCGTTTGCTGAGTGATATGACAGTATCTGGGTTGTGTTGCAGTAATGTTGGGTTTGTTCTGCAGTAGCGTTTGCTGAGTGATATGACAGTATTTTTGGGTTGTGTTGCAGTAATGTTGGGCTTGTTCTGCAGTATCATTTGCTGAGTAATATGACAGTATTTCTGGGTTGTGTTGCAGTAAAGTTGCGCTTCTTCTGCAGTATCGTTTGCTGAGTGATATGACAGGATTTTTGGGTTGTGTTGCAGTAATGTTGGGCTTGTTCTGCAGTATCATTTGCTGAGTAAAATGACAGTATTTCTGGGTTGTGTTGCAGTTAAGTTGCGCTTGTTCTGCAGTATCGTTTGCTGAGTGATATGACAGTATTTTTGGGTTGTGTTGCAGTAATGTTGGGCTTGCTCTGCAGTATCGTTTGCTGAGTGATATGACGGTGTCTGGGTTGTGTTGCAGTAATGTTGGGTTTGTTCTGCAGTATCGTTTTCTGAGTGATATGACAGTATTTTTGGGTTGTGTTGCAGTAATTTTAGGCTTGTTCTGCAGTATCATTTGCTGAGTGATATGACAGTATTTCTGGGTTGTGTTGCAGTAATGTTGGGTTTGTTCTGCAGTATCGTTTGCTGAGTGATTTGACAGTTTTTCTGGGTTGTGTTGCACTTATGTTGGGCTTGTTCTGCAGTATCGTTTGCTGAGTGATATGACAGTATTTCTGGGTTGTGTTGTAGTCATGTTGGGTTTTTTCTGCAGTATCGTTTGCTGAGTGATATGACAGTATTTCTGGGTTGTGTTGCAGTAAAGTTGCGCTTGTTCTGCAGTATCGTTTGCTGAGTGATATGACTGTGTTTCTGGGTTGTGTTGCACTAATGTTGGGCTTGTTCTGCTGTATCGTTTGCTGAGTGATATGACTGTATTTCTGGGTTGTGTTGCGGTAATGTTGGGCTTGTTCTGCAGTATCGTTTGCTGAGTGATATGACAGTATTTCTGGGTTGTGTTGCAGTAATATTAGGCTTGTTCTGCAGTATCGTTTGCTGAGTGATATGACTGTATATCTGGGTTGTGTTGCAGTAAAGTTGCGCTTGTTCTGCAGTATCGTTTGCTGAGTGATATGACAGTATTTCTGGGTTGTGTTGCAGTAATGTTGGGCTTGTTCTTCAGCATCTTTTGCTGAGTGATATGACAGTAATTTTGGTTTGCGTTGCAGTAATGTTGCGCTTGTTCTGCAGTATCGTCTGCTGAGTGATATGACAGTATATCTGGGTTGTGTTTCAGTAATTTTGGGCTTGTTCTGCAGTATCATTTGCTGAGTAATATGACAGTATTTCTGGGTTGTGTTGCAGTAATGTTGGGTTTGTTCTGCAGTATCGTTTGCTGAGTGATATGACAGTATTTCTGGGTTGTGTTGCAGTAATGTTGGGCTTGTTCTGCAGTATCGTTTGCTGAGTGATATGACAGTATTTCTGGGTTGTGTTGCAGTAATGTTGGGTTTGTTCTGCAGTATCGTTTGCTGAGTGATATGACAGTATTTCTGGGTTGTGTTGCAGTAATGTTAGGCTTGTTCTGCAGTATCGTCTGCTGAGTGATATGACTGTATTTTTGTGTTGTGTTGTAGTAATGTTGGGTTTGTTCTGCAGTATTGTTTCTTGAGTGACATGACTGTATTTCTGCGTTGTGTTGCAGTAATGTTGGGCTTGTTCTGCAGCATCGTTTGCTGAGTGATATGACAGTATTTCTGGGTTGTGTTGCAGTAATGTTGGGCTTGTTTTGCAGTATAATTTGCTGAGTAATATGACAGTAATTCTAGGTTGTGTTGCAGTAATGTTGGGCTTTTTCTGCAGTATCGTTTGCTGAGTGATATGACAGCATTTCTGGGTTGTGTTGCAGTAATGTTGGGCTTGTTCTGCAGTATAATTTGCTGAGTAATATGACAGTATTTCTAGGTTGTGTTGCAGTAATGTTTGGCTTTTTCTGCAGTATTGTTTGTTGAGCGATATGACAGTATTTTTGGGTTTTGTTGCAGTTATGTCGGGCTTGTTCTGCAGTATCATTTGCTGAGTGATATGACAGTATTTCTGGGTTGTGTTGCTGTAATATTGGGCTTGTTCTGCAGTATAATTTGCTGAGAAATATGACAGTATTTCTGGGTTGTGTTGCAGTAATGTTGGGCTTGTTCTGCAGTATATTTTGCTGAGTAATATGACAGTATTTCTTAGTTGTGTTGCAGTAATGTTGGGCTTGTTCTGCAGTATCGTTTGCTGAGTGATATGACAGTATTTCTGGATTGTGTTGCAGTAATGTTGGGTTTGTTCTGCAGTATTGTTTGCTGAGTGGCATGACAGTATTTCTGGGTTGTGTTGCAGTAATGTTGGGCTAATTCTGCAGTATCTTTTGCTGAGTGATATGACAGTATTTTTTGGTTGTGTTGCAGTAATGCTGGGCTTGTTTTGCAGTATCATTTGCTGAGTAATATGACAGTATTTCTGGGTTGTGTTGCAGTAAAGTTGCGCTTGTTCTGCAGTATCGTTTGCTGAGGGATATGACAGTATTTTTGGGTTGTGTTGCAGTAATGTTGGGCTTGCTCTGCAGTATCGTTTGCTGAGTGATATGACATTATTTCTGGGTTGTGTTGCAGTAATGTTAGGCTTGTTCTGCAGTATCGTCTGCTGAGTGATATGACAGTATTTTTGTGTTGTGTTGTAGTAATGTTGGGTTTGTTCTGCAGTATTGTTTCTTGAGTGACATGACTGTATTTCTGCGTTGTGTTGCAGTAATGTTGGGCTTGTTCTGCAGCATCGTTTGCTGAGTGATATGACAGTATTTCTGGGTTGTGTTGCAGTAATGTTGGGCTTGTTTTGCAGTATAATTTGCTGAGTAATATGACAGTAATTCTAGGTTGTGTTGCAGTAATGTTGGGCTTTTTCTGCAGTATCGTTTGCTGAGTGATATGACAGCATTTCTGGGTTGTGTTGCAGTAATGTTGGGTTGTTCTGCAGTATCGTTTGCTGAGTGATATGACCGTATTTCTGGGTTGTGTTGCTGTAATGTTGGGTTTGTTCTGCAGTATTGTTTCTTGAGTGACATGACTGTATTTCTGGGTTGTGTTGCAGTAATGTTGGGCTTGTTCTGCAGCATCGTTTGCTGAGTGATATGACAGTATTTCTGGGTTGTGTTGCAGTAATGTTGGGCTTGTTCTGCAGTATAATTTGCTGAATAATATGACAGTAATTCTAGGTTGTGTTGCCGTAATGTTGGGCTTTTTCTGCAGTATCTTTTGCTGAGTGATATGACAGCATTTCTCGGTTGTGTTGCAGTAATGTTGGGCTTGTTCTGCAGTATCGTTTGCTGAGTGATATGACAGTATTTCTGGGTTGTGTTGCTGTAATGTTGGGTTTGTTCTGCAGTATCGTTTGCTGAGTGATATGGCAGTTTTTTTGGGTTGTGCTGCAGTTATGTTGGGCTTGTTCTGCAGCATCGTTTGCTGAGTGATATGACAGTATTTCTGGGTTGTGTTGCAGTAATGTTGGGCTTGTTCTGCAGTATAATTTCCTGAGTAATATGACAGTATTTCTAGGTTGTGTTGCAGTAATGTTTGGCTTTTTCTGCACTATCATTTGCTGAGTGATATGACAGTATTTTTGGGTTTTGTTGCAGTAATGTTGGGCTTGTTCTGCAGTATCATTTGCTGAGTGATATGACAGTATTTCTGGGTTGTGTTGCTGTAATGTTGGGCTTGTTCTGCAGTATAATTTGCTGAGTAATATGACAGTATTTCTGGGTTGTGTTGCAGTAATGTTGGGCTTGCTCTGCAGTATATTTTGCTGAGTAATATGACAGTATTTCTGAGTTGTGTTGCAGAAATGTTGGGCTTGTTCTGCAGTATCGTTTGCTGAGTGATATGACAGTATTTCTGGATTGTGTTGCAGTAATGTTGGGTTTGTTCTGCAGTATTGTTTGCTGAGTGGCATGACAGTATTTCTGGGTTGTGTTGCAGTAATATTGGGTTTGTTCTGCAGTATTGTTTGCTGAGTGACATGACAGTATTTCTGGGTTGTGTTGCAGTAATGTTGGGCTTATTCTGCAGTATCTTTTGCTCAGTGATATGACAGTATTTTTGGTTTGTGTTGCAGTAATGCTGTGCTTGTTCTGCAGTATCATTTCCTGAGTTATATGACAGTGTTTCTGGGTTCTGTTGCAGTAATGTTGGGCTAATTCTGCAGTATCTTTTGCTGAGTGATATGACAGTATTTTTGGGTTGTGTTTT
Organism: Gymnothorax reevesii; assembly: GCA_029721435.1. Classification (NCBI taxonomy): domain Eukaryota; kingdom Metazoa; phylum Chordata; class Actinopteri; order Anguilliformes; family Muraenidae; genus Gymnothorax; species Gymnothorax reevesii. The sequence continues at coordinate 8,155,162 of CM056579.1, read as the reverse complement.
AGTAATGTTGGGCTTGTTCTGAAGTATCTTTTGCTGAGTGATATGACTGTATTTCTGGGTTGTGTTGCAGTAATGTTGGGCTTGTTCTGCAGTATCGTTTGCTGAATGATATGACAGTATTTTTGGGTTGTGTTGCAATAATGTTGGGCTTGTTCTGCATTATCCTTTGCTGAGTAATATGAGAGTATTTTTGGGTTGTGTTGCAGTAATGTTGCGCTTGTTCTGCAGTATCGTTTGCTGAGTGATATGACAGTATTTCTGGGTTGTGTTTCAGTAATGTTGGGTTTGTTCTGCAGTATCGTTTTCTGAGTGATACGACAGTATTTCTGGGTTGTGATGCAGTAATGTTGGACTTGTTCTGCACTATCGTTTGCTGAGTGATATGACAGGATTTTTGGGTTGTCTTGCAGTAATGTTGGGCTTGTTCTGCAGTATCATTTGCTGAGTAATATGACAGTATTTCTGGGTTGTGTTGCAGTAATGTTGAGTGATATGACAGTATTTTTGGGTTGTGTTGCAGTAATGTTGCGCTTGTTCTGCAGTATCGTTTGCTGAATGATATGACAGTATTTTTGGGTTGTGTTGCAGTAATGTTGTGCTTGTTCTGCTGTATCTTTTGCTGAATAATATGACAGTATTTCTGGGTTGTGTTGCAGTAATGTTGGGTTTGTTCTGCAGTATCATTTGCTGAGTGATATGACTGTATTTCTGGGTTGTGTTGGCGTAATGTTGGGCTTGTTCTGCAGTATAATTAGCTGAGTAATATGACAGTATTTCTGGGTTGTGTTGCAGTAATGTTGGGCTTGTTCTGCAGTGTAATTTGCTGATTAATATGACAGTATTTCTGGGTTGTGTTGCAGTAATGTTGGGCTTGTTCTGCAGTATAATAAGCTGAGTAATATGACAGTATTTCTGGGTTGTGTTGGCGTAATGTTGGGCTTGTTCTGCAGTATAATTAGCTGAGTAATATGACAGTATTTCTGGGTTGTGTTGCAGTAATGTTGGGCTAATTCTGCAGTATTTTTTGCTGAGTAATATGACAGTATTTCTGGGTTGTGTTGCAGTAATGTTGGGCGTGTTCTGCAGTTTCATTTGCTGAGTGATATGACAGTATTTCTGGATTGTGTTGCAGTAATTTTGGGTTTGTTCTGCAGTATCGTTTGCTGAGTGACTTGGCAGTATTTCTGGATTGTGTTGCAGTAACATTGGGCTTATTCTGCAGTATCTTTTGCTGAGTGATGTGACAGTATTTTTGGGTTGTGTTGCAGTAATGTTGGGCTTGTTCTGCAGTATCATTTGCTGAGTGATATGACAGTATTTCTGGGTTGTGTTGCAGTAATGTTGGGCTTGTTCTGCAGTATCATTTGCTGAGTAATATGACAGTATTTCTGGGTTTTGTTGCAATAATGTTGGGCTAATTCTGCAGTATATTTTGCTGAGTGATATGACAGTATTTTTGGGTTGCGTTGCAGTAATGTTGGGTTTGTTCTGCAGTATCGTTTGCTGAGTGATATGACAGTATTTCTGGGTTGTGTTGCAGTAATGTTGGGCTTGTTCTGCAGTATATTTTGCTGAGTAATATGACAGTATTTCTGAGTTGTGTTGCAGAAATGTTGGGCTTGTTCTGCAGTATCGTTTGCTGAGTGATATGACAGTATTTCTGGATTGTGTTGCAGTAATGTTGGGTTTGTTCTGCAGTATTGTTTGCTGTGTGGCATGACAGTATTTCTGGGTTGTGTTGCAGTAATATTGGGTTTGTTCTGCAGTATTGTTTGCTGAGTGACATGACAGTATTTCTGGGTTGTGTTGCAGTAATGTTGGGCTTATTCTGCAGTATCTTTTGCTGAGTGATATGACAGTATTTTTGGTTTGTGTTGCAGTAATGCTGTGCTTGTTCTGCAGTATCATTTCCTGAGTTATATGACAGTGTTTCTGGGTTCTGTTGCAGTAATGTTGGGCTAATTCTGCAGTATCTTTTGCTGAGTGATATGACAGTATTTTTGGGTTGTGTTTTAGTAATGTTGGGCTTGTTCTGAAGTATCTTTTGCTGAGTGATATGACTGTATTTCTGGGTTGTGTTGCAGTAATGTTGGGCTTGTTCTGCAGTATCGTTTGCTGAATGATATGACAGTATTTCTGGGTTGTGTTGCAATAATGTTGGGCTTGTTCTGCATTATCCTTTGCTGAGTAATATGACAGTATTTTTGGGTTGTGTTGCAGTAATGTTGCGCTTGTTCTGCAGTATCGTTTGCTGAGTGATATGACAGTATTTCTGGGTTGTGTTTCAGTAATGTTGGGTTTGTTCTGCAGTATCGTTTTCTGAGTGATACGACAGTATTTCTGGGTTGTGATGCAGTAATGTTGGACTTGTTCTGCACTATCGTTTGCTGAGTGATATGACAGGATTTTTGGGTTGTCTTGCAGTAATGTTGGGCTTGTTCTGCAGTATCATTTGCTGAGTAATATGACAGTATTTCTGGGTTGTGTTGC